>APFE030774549.1:20932-85509 GCA_000404065.3 Pinus taeda
AGTCAAAATTAGCCGTTATTCAATATAGTCGTTGGAGACTCTGCTCAGACTATTTAACTTGCTAAGCTGGATCTGTTTCTTCAACTTGTCCTGACGATGAACCACACTAGTTGTTTCGAAACACGTCGACAAATGGTTTCTCATGTGATTTTTGCCGAAAAATCTCTCTTAAACATGATTGAGTTATATTTTCTTTTTCAGGTGAAAATAAAACTACTCCAGCTCCAACCCCATCTTTCGTGCAAGAGCCATCAAAGAACAGTTTCCAAATATCAGTTTGGTTTGGTTCAGGACTTTCAACTACCTCTTCAATTTTGACTTGAGTTTTATGTTGGTTTGAAGTGAGTTGAAAACAACCAAAGTCTTGAGCTATTGCATAAATTGGATGGTTCCTTGGCTGGTCAGTTTCAAAACAATATGTACAAATCTTACCTCTCTATATAATCTTAATTACTCTCCTCCATAAACAAGAATAATAGCATATGACATATCCATCTGTAGAGTTCCCCCTAATTTGGCACAACAAGACCTAGAAAAGAGCATTCCAAACGTGGGAGGGATATCTGTGACAACAATATCAAGTATTACACTTTTCACTGAAATTTGGGCAAGGGTAACCACTAGATCCTTAATCAATCCTAAATAGGGTACCTTTTTAGAATCAAAGGTGTACAGGTCATGGTAGGATCTAGTTATGTCGAGTTTCAAATGGTCCATGATAGATTTTAGCATAAGGTTGTGTGATGCACCTGAATCAAGCATACAATTATACAACATGGAATCATTTGTTTTAAGAGTTACATAGGAAGGAGGCATTATCTCATCTATCATGTCTGGACTAGGGCCAAAAACTACTGCTGGTTTTTCATCTTGCAGACTTATGACATCACGTTTAGCATCAACCGAGGTATTTTGTATCCATTTCGTGACTTGGCTTTTGTAACCAGGGTTTTTAGAAAGTTCTGACAGTGGAATTGGGATCTTAACCCTCTCTAATTCTTTTTCAACATTAAATGTAGTCAAAATGTTTTTACCAGTTTGGGTAGTATCAATTCACTGATTTAAGGGCTAAATAAGATTTGTTTGAGCTTCAATAGTTTTGGTACGTGGTTCAATTATTGGAGTTTCCTTTGGAGGTCTCCTAGGACTAGGCCTAGGCCTAAGATCATACCTCTTGTTTAACTCTGCAATTAAAAATTCAAAAAAAGCATGATATTTAGAGACTTGAGAAGCTTCCTGATCTTCTTGAACTTGATTTTGTTGTGAGAGAGGAATTGTGGCTATTTGATTGGAAGAAGAATCCATACTATTAATATCTTCAGTAATTGTCATAGTATTATCATCAGGTTGTTGGTCATCTATCAATAGAGGAGTAGGAACCTATTGATCATTGCTAGGTCTTTGAAGAATTTGTAGTGGTGGATTTCTTTTATACTGACCTTGATTTTGGTTTTGAAGTCTGATAATTGTTTGTTGTATTTTCCTAGTTTGGGTCTCAATCTTTGAAATCCTATTTGATAGGTTTCTAAAAAGAGATGTTATTTCATCTATTTTTGAGTCTTCTGATTTAGTCTTAAAGGAACTAGAGGCTTCTTGAACAGATTTGAGTTTTCTTTGGGCCTTTTCTTCCTTAACTTTTAAAGAAGTTGAGGTTGCCCTATTTGCTTCTACTTCTATAGCATTTGTTTACATATCTTCAAGAGTTCTTGAAGTTCTCTCTCGTAACATAACAATAAAGTCATCATCAAAAGCTTTAGAAAATCTAGACTTAGCTGCTGCTACTAGGGGCTTACAATTAGCAGGCATTTTGTGATAGAGTTTATTGAATCTTTTGATAAAACTTGATACTGGTTCACTGAAGTTCCTTTTAAGCTCTTCAAATTCTGCGAGGAAGTAATATGATCCTTTTTCACACCCCATTGATTTTTAAATATGGTTGTAAGCTCTTCCCAATTTCTAATGGAAGCTGCTGGTAACTGCCTAAATCAAATCCTCACATTTCCTTCAAGTGACTGCACAAACAATCTCATATAAACATTTTTTTGTTCAATATTTATGTTGTCTACAAAGTCTACGAAAGCTTGAAGATGGTCCTCAGCTGAGGAACCAATTTCTCCATTGTACTTGGGAAGGTATTTTAAGTATCCAGCTGGGAATGCATCAAGGCTATTAGGTAAGACTAAGGCAACATATCTAGCCTATACAATAGGTCGGAAAGCCATGAGGTGTTTGTGTGGATGTAGAGGATGAAGAAGAAGTAGAGGAAGAAGATGGTGATTTAGGGGTTTGCGAACTAGTTGGAGGTGAAGGAGGAGGAGATCTCCAGAAAGACTTCAAAGGAGTCTTAGAACTAACTTTGGGACCTGTAAATGAATACCTTCTTTTTTTTCAAAAAGAGGATTGGTATATATAGAGAAGGTCTCCTCATATTGTTAAGAAGAAGAAGCTTCAGGTCGGTCAAAAATGGAAGGAAATGGATAGGTTTTAAGGGACATGAAATCTGTGGGTTTATATTCTGGTAGATCAACACCTAAATCAGATTCAATTTTAGGTGATACTGGTGGTAGTGTGGGTATTGGATGAGATTCTAATGAATGAATAAGGTAGGTTGATTTAAAATCAACTCCTTTATCTAGAAGTTCAACAATCCTAAGTAATAAATGGGAGTAATCAGGATCAGATGGGATATTACTATAGGGGTCTAATGATTCTAATTCTTCAGACTGTAAGATTGAATAGGAAGAAGAATATGGATGGTGTCCCCTTTTAGGACTGGCTTTTCTCAGAAGCCTTTCAGGATCTGACAGACGACTAACTATGTCAACTTCTGAACGAGATCTGGTATGTTTAAAAGGTGTAAGATTGGAACTGTGGAGTTGCCTAGGTGAATGATTTTAACCTTTCCAAACCTGTAATCACCTTTAAAGGAAAAGAATGAATGAATATCGTTGTCCCAAGGGAAACTTAAATGAAATTTGAATCCCCGACAATGGCGCCAGTCTGATGTTGTACCTCTGAGATAGTAGTAGGTCAGCTACCAATGCCAGAGCATCTAAAATAATTGTTTGGGTTTTTGGTTTTAGTTTTGGAAGACCAATGAATGAAGACAGATGTAGAACTGAAATACTTAATCCTTTGGGTAATATTAATATCTTAGCAAAGGGCTGCTATAAAGCTTTACACAATGATATAGGTCAAATATTGTAGAGAAGAAGACAAAAAATAATATGATTATCGCAGTTTCCAGACTGTAAAATAGAACAATCATAAGTAGGAAAACCTTCTAAACTACATTCCAAAGGTTCAAGGCAGTATACTTAAGCTTACAAAAGATGCTGATAATTTATTGATTGGAGGGGATTAGCTAAACAGATAGTTCATTAATCCATTCTCTTAATAGATGATCACTTCAGCAGCTTATAGGAATAAATTGAGACAAAATTATTCCTACCTAGATATCTCTATAAATCATAAGCATATGAAGAAAAACATAATGATTGATAACTGGAAAAACTTATAGGATAACACAAACTCTGTAAAACCAAATTCAGAATCCTCTGCTTTGTATTAAGGTTCCAGAAAAATTGAGTACATCAAGTGTCTATAAATGCTTCCTTCAAAGGTGCAACCAGGTTCAAAGTAGAATTAAGAGTCAAGACTTAACAAGCAATGAACAATGAATCTTGAACTTCAAACCCATAATAACTCGAGAAGAGAGTTATTTATACAATAATGAAACTAAGAAGATATCCTAAAACTATTTAAGATTTATTCTAGGAAAGGAAAGATTTTCATGCAAGAAGATAGGGGCAGCTATTGAACTGCTTCTTGTTGTCCTTTTTATTCAAGTTGTGCTAGCTTTTTTGTCTGATATTTTGCCCTTTAAGTTGCTTGACTATTTGTATCCTTTATGCTAGTTAATTCCTTCATTTGATCTTCATCTGATACTCTTTAAACTCTGTGAATATCCTTTGACCCTGCTGAGTAACCTTTACTATGTTCTTTTTGCCTTTATTGTGCATTTAAGGTTTTTACTGTGTTTTTCAACAGTAAATCCTTTTAGATTTTATGTCACATGGTAAAGTAATTTGATATGATCTTCATATTTGTCTTCAAACTGTATACAAGCTTTTTCTTTGTAAGCCTGGAACATAAGTCTTTACCTGCAAAACACAAAAAATGTTAAGAAAAACAAGGGTGACAGAGAAGGTGGTCAATGGCTTTATTGAGCTTGAAAGGACATTGGAAGGAGTGCAGAGCATATCGGAAGGTAAAATGATGGTTTTATTGGTCGCAGTGGCTTATGGAGGTTTTACTGTGAAAATAGGGAAAACATAGCAAAATGGTGATTGTTGTGTTTACACAGAAAAACAATCTTCTATTTGAATTATGGAGCAAAAAGAACAATGACTATTTTGTCGTTATGCGGGAGGCAATTTTGGTTTTCATCACATTGCTTATGAAGCGCGGGTGGTTTTGGGAGGGGTCACCCGATATAATCTAAGCCTGACACTTAGCAAGGGGAAGTCGGTGAAATACCACTTTTCGGGTGGGTAATGCCCGTACAGAGAGCCAACCCGAAATCGCTGAGGGACGTTGGATTTGAATGAATTAGATTGCACGGTGGCGAAGCAAAAGAGCAGTACAGAGGGGCCCAACGACTAATTATGGCGGTGTGGGGATTTATTATGGGTTAAAACTGAGATTAGCGGGGTTTTTAGTTTAAATCGTAAAAACGATTTAACAAAGAAATCCTTTGCAAAACACGGTATGGCGGACTTGAAAAAGTATGAATTTGGGCGGACAAATGATATCGGGTCCGGGTTCATCGCATATCACAATCAAAGTTTAGCAAAGGAAGGCCCATCACAAAGGAATGTGATTGGGGCTGGACGTGATGTGGAAATAAACCATGGATAATATGTGATTGGGTCCGGATTCCCATCGCATATCGAAGATCACAATGGCAGAGGGTAATGCTTTAGCTAGGACTTGTGATGAGGGGCATATATGATATGGCAATGAATTATAATATATGTTGCGTCGGGTCCGGGTCCATTGCGGATCACATATCGCAATCAGGGGAGTGTGCATTCATATTAAAAGGCTTGCGATCCGCCGATGCGATGTTTTATTAAATACATAGTTTTACTATAAAACTTATGGTTTCAAGGTATTTTATTAAAGGGGGTTAATATATACGGGAAAGGGACTTTTAGGGGTTTAATATGCTAAGTTAGTGTTAATGTGAAATATGAGCGGAAAAGGGAAAATATATGAAGTATGAGCGGAAAAGGGAAAATATATGAAATATGAGCAGAAAGGGGAAATACACTAAGTATAATGCTTTTTATGGGTTATTTGCTTTTCGCTTATATACATCAATACTTAGGCTAAACATCATTTTGTGGGTATTTTTATGTAAAAGGGGATTTAACATGAGATTTTCACTTTTCCAGGTAAAAATGATTTTAACCTTAGGAAAAGAGGTTTTTCGTGGAAAATGAATGAATATGAACTGTATGAAGGTGGGAAGGGGAAATTAGTAAATATAAGGATGAAATTAGTAAAATAGACATTCATTTGCTTTGTCTAATTGCCTCATGGACGTAGAAACATATGGTAAAACATGATAAATGTACATTTTGTCCAATGAATCATCAAACTTCTGCAACCTTTCTTCTACTTACCTTTTGCTTATCCTATCATTTTTTCTTCACTTAATGGGTGCATTTAAGCTAGCAAAACCTTTTCCTTTCTTTTTATTTTACAAAATCAAACTATCTAATTCTAATCTTATAACATCCAAGGGCTCAGATTAAACTGATGAGCACCTTATTATTCTCTACCTAACTACTAATCCGCCAAGATTAAACAGTTTGGCCAGATCTTTATTCTCTAACTATAACCTCAAATTTAAAGCATGAAGCAGTCAAGATTAAACTATTTGACTGTCATGGGTTGTGGCATTTATGACAAGCTGCACACAACCATTATTTTGCAGAAAAATAGTAGTGGCATTTAGACTTGCTCACTTTGAGAGTTTATTTGTTTTCTTTTCTTTCTAACCTAACATTTTCTTTTTGTCTTGATTTTTTAGGACATCTAACCTAACATTTTCTTTGATATGGACATCATTGTCAAGATATTTTCAAAAAACATTTTATTCACTATTGTTATGTCCATATCCTAACTTAACATTTTTTTAAATATTCTATCTTATCAAAACCAAAAAATGCTGCAACACATGGTGTGATGGGGTTCTCATGATTTGGTTGAGTTGGATTGCCTGAAGGATTCAAAGTTCAGTGAGGTGAATCTTTGAAATGATAGAACACATGGCCGAGTAACCCCTGAACTAGATTGCGGGTTGTGGTAAAGCCAAATTTTGTGTTGCCTCAGATGACCTAGGAATCCTTGCTAGTGAATGACAGGATATACGATAAAGCCAAGAGGTGGTTTGCTCTCCCTTGGGCCTAGTAGTCTCAGGTTTCGGATATGTGCTAAAGTCTGAAGAGTGGGTCTCGGTTTAGGGCCTAGTGATTCAGGTTTGGATTGCGGTAAAGCCTAAGGGACTAGGAGGCAGAGAAATTCTTCACGGTGTAGGTGGAGAAATCTGGTGGGATCCATGCTTTTTTGGCCTAGTGATTGGGTGGAGATCACAGTAAACTTGTTATAATGTGTTCATTGTGTTGGCATAGTGATCCAGGATGGATTATGGTAAAGCTTGGTTTCTATTGATGAGGGTGAGGTGGTTTAGCTTCAGTATGCCCTCGTTGGTTCTTTTGGTTTGAGTCCCATATTCATGCTTGGAATGTGGCACGGGGGTGAATGGATGAAGAGAGATTTGGCTTAGCCATTCAATGGTCGGGTGGAACGTGGAAGTCCCATTTTGGGTTTGGTTTTTGCACCATTAATGAAAGGTTATTTCTCCTTATATTTCTATGAGAATTTTGATGGATTACACGTGGTCTATATGGTTGTACTTTCATGAGTATTTCTGTTGTTATTATGCTCGTTATATGTGTATTTTATGATAACAACTATGTATGACTCTCAAGCAGGTTTTTTTCTTGTAAATGAATGGACAACGTATCTATGGCCTAATAGATGGTAATGCAACAAATGGCATCAGGGAAGAATGGTTCTTAGCTATTCTTAGATAAGTACAAGATTCATATGTTTAATTCTGTTGGTTACACCTATAGATTACATGCTTATGACATGTTTGACGAAATGCATGTTATGGATAGTAGGGATCTGAATAAGGTCTTGTTTAACTTATTGCTTTTATATCATTTTCCATGTTCTTTTACTGATCTTAAGTTATCATTCCATTCCGGGCAGTGACTTGGGCTCTAGGTCTCAAAAAGTGGCTCAAATCCCAGGGATGCTGGCATAACACTGACAAATTGGGTCTCTGGATGCTGGCAGACAAGCTTGTGAGAGTGACTTCGAGTTTTTGGATGCTGCCATGCTTATAGCATGAGAGTGACTGAGGCTTAAGATGTCCAGAACATCACTGGGACCCATGGACAAGATGTTTGAGTGGCTGACATATCTTCTGAGGGTTCTGTTGTTGATGTGGATAGGTTGGTTGATGTTTTCTGTCGATTCCACTTCCTTGTGGTCACATAGGAGGTCGAATCCAATCATAGTAGCCTCTCGTCATATGTTTACTCCGATTGGCTGGTTACTTGGGTAGATGTGTGTGGAGGGTGTTACATTTAGTTAGTTTTTAAAAAGACGAAAATATGTAAACTATGAAACAAAAACTGTAAATTCAAAATGAGAACTCTAGCAAAAAAACATGAAAAACAACTAGAAAACCAAAAATGTTGATGCTGGAATAACACACACACACACACACACATATTATTATTATTATTATATTATTATTATTTATTTATTTTTTTTCAACATTTTTTAAAAATGACAGTAAAAGCCAATAAAAACCATTTTTTTTTTTGTGCAAAAAACACCCTGAAAACATAAAATGTCGATGCTGTAATGTCTTGTTTTTTTCGAGGTAAATTTTCAACATTTTTTAGCAATGGCGTTATGGATAAAATATCATCACTCTGAAAAACTTTAAACTTCCAATGATTTTCAGGCATGACATTAAAGATAAATCATCACATCTCTTAAAAGCCTTAAAATTCCAACAATTTTTAGCCATAGTGTTAAATATAATATATAATCACTAAGAAAACCCTTAAAATTTTGACATTTTTTCAACCAAAGAATTAAAACCAAATATAAATCTTAAGTTTTCAACATATTTCAACCATAGCATTATGAAAATTTTCTATGACTATTTTTTTTTCTAAGTAAATACCTAAATGAAATAGTCATTATACCAAGAGTAAATATTATTTCAAATGCTAAAAGTATAACAACTTTAAAATCATAGCCTATAACAAAAATTTAAAAATCAACCATCAAAGTGACACGCAGTGTAGGTGAACTGACGCATTGTAATGAAAACTTAAAGACCAACCATGAAATTGACATAATGCAGGGTTAGACTTGATCCATTATAACAAAAACTTTAAAATCAATTATCAAATTAACACATAGTGGGATTGAGTTGTTAGTCGAGGATCGACACATACCCTGCACAATATATATATATATATATATTGTGTGCAGGGTATGTGTCGATCCTCGACTAACAACTCAATCCCACTATGTGTTAATTTGATAATTGATTTTAAATACACACACACACACAAAAGAAAATAAAATTTAAAACATTTGAACAAAAAATAAAGTTAAAAAAAAATAAAAACATGACTAAAAAAGAAAACAAAAATTAAATATTGAGAAAAAAAAAACTAAAACAAGCAAAACATAAAAAAAACTAATAACAAGTAAATTAAAAATATATTATTGAAAATATAAACAAATTAAAAACATGGCAAACAAAATAAACAAATACAAAAAGATAAACCTAAAAAATAAAAATAAAAAATAAAACAACCTTTTAAATGATAATTATAATTATAATACTAATAAAAATACAAGAAAATATTTCCAAAAGATAAAGAATTTAAGGAAAAAATAACAAAAAACTAAAAAACAATATTAGATAATTAAAAAAATGAAATAATAAAACATTAAAAAACATAAAAATAAAAAAATTGAAAATAAGTATTATTATGTTTCCTTTATACCAATGAACGCCCATACACATTCATTATTAACAACAATTATACAAGAGAACACAATTGCACAGTATAAAGGGAGGGGCAACTCCCTGCAATATGAGTCTGCCCGAATACAATATATTATAATGTTTACAAAGCTTTACAAGTATACTTGGAAACACCAAGTTTCATACTTAGCCAATTTTACAACATGCCACACCTTCGTGTTCCAACCAAAGTCCCTTGCCCGAGTTGGGCGGGCGTGCCCTCACACGAGCTGCCAACCGCACTCCTCAACCGAACTTCGTTCACCTTGCATGATGGGCGAGCGACCTCACCCGAGTCACCTGTTCACCCTTGCACGAAGGGAGGGCGACCTCACCCGAGTCACTCGTTCACCCTTGCACGATGGGAGGGCAACCTCACCCGAATCACCCGTTCACCTTCGTTTCACTCGGCGGCGACCTCACCTGAATCTCCACCGCATTCACTTGCACGACGGGCGGGCGACCTACCCAAGTCACCCGAGACACCCTTCATTTCTTCTTGCACGATGGGCAGGTGACCTCACCTGAGTTGCCACCCATGCTCCTTCACTGAACGCCGGGCACCTGCCTACCCATGCCTTCGTTCGAACGACAGGCGCCTTCACCCGCGCCCTCACCCGAAACAACCTCTACGCGAGTTCATCGTGCAGCCTCGCCTAAGAACGAGCACATAAGAGATGCACCTCTTGCAACCTGCTACACCTCGCTCTTCTCCTTGTATCCACGAATGAGTGTGTTCGAATTGATGATCAAATGCTCCACGTCTTTCTTGTATTTATATGGATGGTAGGGCAAGTCGAGCTACCCAAGCCGATTCGTCCACCATATGTTGAACGCCCCTTACACCATCGCAGCTTGCCCTCCATTGTTGGTCGGCCAACAACATAGTGTTCAAGTCGTCACAATTGTGTAAGTCGGCCGTGGTTGTGTTTTCATGCTCCCCGCGCTATATAAACCTTTGCTTACCATCTAATGTGCATTACTTCATTGTAACTTTGCACATTTCTGTCTAAGTTGCTCCTTCGTTCATGTTTCCAACTCGTTTGCTCACCAACCGAGTTGCACTTCGCGCGGCAGTCGTGCCTCGGACCGCAGGTCCTTACACCCGCGGCCCAATGGACCTAGTTGGTGGCAAGGTCGATTTCGAGCGTAGACTCTCCACCCCTTGGGCGAGTTGGATCGGGCAAATATTTTTTTTTTCTTTTTAAATGTTTTTTTGTTAAATTTTTATTTCAATGTTTTATTTTAAGTGTATCTTAATGGTTTTTTTTTTTTTTTTTTTTTTTTTTTTTTTTTTTTTTTTTTTTTATAATGTTTTATATTTTCATTTTTAATTTATATTATCTAATATCTTTTTTTTGAAACATTTGTTTTTGGGTTATAATTTTTGTTCTTATATATATATTTTTGAAATATTCTCTTGAATTTTTAGTTATTTATTATTATTTTTAAATTTTGTATCATTTATAAATTATTTTTGTTTTTAACTTTTTACATTTTTATGTTCGCTTTTTTATGCCATGTTTTTTTTGTTTTGTTATGTTTTATATATATATATATTATATATTATATTATTTACTTATTATTATTATTTTAAATTTTTTGTGTTTTTTCATAGTTTTTTTTTTGTAAGCTTGGTAGTACCTTTCTTTTCTATTAATCATATGCAAGGTAGGTTACAAAATATATGTCCAGTGGCCTAAACCTGCCCGAAGGAAACCAGGTCTGTTGGCCACTGATCAACATCATATGCCATTCAAAACATAAACAATTTGAGCATGTTGATCCAGGCTATATAAACTACTATGTCTATTATATGTGTAAACTTACTACTTACAATATAAATGATATCCGACCAAATCATTGTAACAAAAACATCAAAAAACTTTTAGGAGGTTCATAACTTCTCAACATTCAGTCATCTGAAGATTCTATGGGAGTTGGGTCCTTTACACTCGACCCTGGCATTTCGTTCTATTGTAGGTTTTGTAGTTGTTTTTCCATGCGGCCAATGCGAACATTCTGGTGGTATTGTTGCACTTGTACTGCCTGGATCTTCTGATGAATATCTTTTAGGTTAGGCCCCTCTTGTTGGGTTTGTGGTGGCTCCTCCAAATTCCTAGTAGCTATGATTGCTTTTGCCAATAAATTCTTCATGACCTAGTGGAGTTGGACTGACTGTTTGAAGAGAGTTTGCCTACCTCCGGTGTGTGTAGAGTCAAGAAGTAGATGTTCCCAATCCTCTATTGGAGGCAACTCTGCGCAGCCTTGGCGTTCAATTTCACCTACCATGGCGAAATTAGGGACTTCACTTGTGCTGGGGTTCCCCCACTGTAAGCATGCATGAGGTTTTGCGTGTTCTCCTCTCCGATTTTCCTGCCTCTCTTCCGTTGGGTTTTGCTGGTCGAGGGCAGTTACATTTTCCCTTTGTTGCTGTTTTGTTTACAATTGCAGCGACGCCCTCTTTTCCCTGGCCCCACCTCTGCCTTCACCATGTTTCCATCAACCAGAAGTTCCTTCAACCGCGGAACCTCCCGAGCTCTTGCCTTGGCACGGAGCATAAGTGCCGGAGTCAGAGGGAGAAGTAATTTAGACTGACCTAAAAGAGTAATGTATGCAAAAGAATTAAAAACAAACATCCAAATTTCAATAATTCCATCCATCAATTCATTGTAGAATCTAGTTACTATGTCATGTTTCCTGGTTTGAGGAGTGAAACGTAACTCCCCCCAACCCCTCATCATTTACCTTCGTCCTCTCGGTGCCTAGACTTAGGTGAATTCCCTCCCTTTGATTCTCTATTCTCCCCCAAGCCCAACCAGCCCTCTGGATCCAAGAATTAAGCCCCGCCATAATAGAATTGACAGACACACAGGTGTTGGGATACTCTGAGTCTCCATTCATGCCCCTTTGGGCTAGGGTTTTTCCTGGAGACCAGACCTTGGCTAAATTGATAGACCCACCGGTTTTTAATGACCTCGACTCCCCATTCATGCCCCTCTAAACCAAAAAATTGTCGGAAGACCCGACCATGACGGTATTGACGAACATACTGGTAAAGGGTGTGCCCAAACATGGCTGCATTCCCTCCCTCTGGCTCTCTATTCTACCCCAGGCCCGACTAGGCCTCTGGCTCCAAGAATTAAACCACATCGTAATGGAATTGGTAGATGCACATGTATTAGGGTCCCCTGAATCCCCATTCATACCCCAATGGGCCAAGGGTTTGTCGGGAGACCAAGCTATGAAAGATTTTCGAGACACAACAATTATTGGGGGCCTCGACTCCCCATTCCTACCTCGTTGGACCAAAAGTTTACCCGAAGACTAGACTATAATAGACTGAACAAACATACTGGTAATATGAACCACAAACTCTCCATTCTTTCTTCTATGGCCCATAAATTTTCCGGCTGACTACAGGCTCTCAAAGTTGCCTCGATCCCGTCCAGGTCTTAGACACCTAGATTTAAAGGGTGAAGGAACAAACTTTGCAACCCGAATGCTGAGAGCAGACCCAAACCCTCCATGCATGCCCCTTTGAGCTAAGAAATTGTGATATTACATTGAAATTGAAATTCTAAACATCAACAACAATAAAATCAAACAAATTCTACTAGAAACATGCAAAACCATCACCCATCCTTGCCAATCCAACCTCCTTTTTTGCAGCATAGTCTCCACTTCTAGAACAAAGAAGGCATGAAATACATACCAGTGACCCTGTCTGGCCAAAGATCTGTTGGCGTCATCTTGCTGATGGCATCGGTCTCTATTTTTGTAAGCAAATTCCACCACCCTGCTACCGGTCTCTACTCCCGCAGGCGAGCTCCTCCACAGACCATGCATGCATACAATGACGACCCTTGCCACCTTTCCTGCTTGTATTCGCTCCTTTGCCATTTGTCTTCCCAATGCGACTGCCACTTGTTGCCAGTCTCTCGAGATATTTATTGCCTTACACATGTGGAGACGTTGGGTGGGCCTCCCACCTGCTCTACTCCCCATCCCTTTATGCATGGCGACGATCCACGTGGGGGTCTCGTCTCCCATCACACCCAATCAAGGTGCTTTTTTTCATAGTTTTAAATTTTTTTTTTTGAGAATTACACAACTTGGAAATGGTTAAATAATCAAACATTTAAAAAAAATATGCATATTTACGACATAAGAAAATTTAAGTGTAAAAAATATGCCTTATAAAAATGTTAATGTTTTTCAAAACCCACATGAAAATTACCAAAATAAAAAAAAAAAAAAAATGTTCATATTTGATACATAAGAAAATTTAAAGTGTCAAAAATATGCTTAAAGAAATGTGTATTCTGAATCGGCACTTTGGATGATTTTTTTGATTTTTTGGTACAGTTCCGTGTAACTCATTCAATTATTAATATAAAATATTATTAATAATAAATTATTCAAAATTATAACTTAACTAATTCAATATTAGTTTATAAAATTCAATTGATGGTTAAATTTAAAAAACTTAAGTCAAAATTACAACGTGCAATCTAGATCCATCTTAACTCTAGATCTACTGAGCGTCGAGAGGGATCAAATCTCTTGAGATGCAAACATCTTTTTGAGTGAAAAAAATGTGATCCCTCTAGGCGGTTGGTGGATATAGCCAGTTCGTATATTAATATATATGTAATAGACATTGAAATATTCTCTTTATAGTTCACGTTCTTCGTATTAAAATGTTAATTTATGCCCCCTCATATTTTGTTCTTGTATGTATACATTTAATTATTAATATTTTCTAAATTAATATTACAAATTCATATTAAACATTGAAAATTTTACAAATATCCCTCATACAAATTATAAAACAACTATTAATGGAATAAAAATTCTTTCAATCTTTCTAGTTAAAATGAAAATCTAAGAAAAAATTCAATTTAAATTTCTTTATTTTTCTCTATATAAAGTATCTATAAAATTATGCTATTTAATATGGACGTTGAAATATTTTACTTCTCGTTGTCACTAAAATATTTTTTGTTACAAATATATTTTTGTTTTAAACACCACATGTAAATGAAACATAGAATGAATTACACATAATGTGATATCAATAATACTATGTCTTGTCATATTACATTTTTTCCTTGTAGTAAAAACTAAATTATATTGTTTTATTCATTTCATTTCTCCCTCATAATAAAAACTATTTTTTTTTTTTTTACTTTCAGTTACATTATATCTCTATATAAAGTTATATCAGTTTAAGGTGTAAATTAAAGTATTATAATTATGGCCGACATTAATTTCTTTTCTTATTACTATTTTTAATTTGTTATTTTCAATTTATTATTTTAAATATTTTTAATGTAATGTGTTGTGACAACATCTCTCCCTAGAGCCACTTTTAGTGCAATTAATTTAGATTTAATACAACTTAAAAAAAAAAAAATCTATTTTTATAAAAAATATTTTATTACTAAAGACATGAGATTTTCAAGCAATTTAAATATAATCTTTATGCCAACTCTTACTAATTAAATTAAAAATTTCTCTCTCTAAAGATGAGGATAAAAATATGTAAAACAAGTCTTGTGATCAAGTTACTTGTAGTTGGGGGTTGCTCTATTGGAAGTTTTCCTTTAAAGAGGCAAGTGAACTTTTTTTCTAGTAATGAAGATATAACATTTTGATACTATTTTGGTTCTTTATTTGCTATTGTACTAGTTTAAATTTAACTCTTTTTAATAATAAATATGAGTTAAATAATACAAATTAAATTATCACTAGAATTCATGTTTTTCACATTTCTCCTAGCTAATATTACATCATGTTCACAAGGATAAAGACATGTCTACTTTAAATAATTTAGTTACAAATACATAAAATAATAGATATTTATTTCACATAATAAAAATAAAAATAAAAATAAAAATGCATCACCAAGTCTATTTGAAACTCAAACATATGCCTGTTAATCACCATCACAAATGTGGTGTGCTTGATATGTTATGATCACATTATTGCTATCATATTTACCCAACGCACCACTTAAATAATATTTAAAAATATAGCTATATATCGGTGCATTAGATAATGTGAACGTTCTATCCAGGTGTGAAAATGTTATACGTGCGCACCGGTGCATACATGTCACACATCGCTACCAACATTTAAATTAGTGAACCAACAACAATGTGTCATAGGTGTGTGCGCATTGTCTATGATACAGTTGTGTTTGACAGCGCACTGGAGTCGGTGCATCGCTGTGTTTTTGGCGCACCAATAATGTTTTTTTGTTTCATTGAAAGTTATGTTTCCATATTAATAAATACATTTTCATTTAATAAAAAAAAAATATTTTATGTGTGAGGTTGATGTATTTTATATGTGAATCATGTAACAGAGACGTCAACAGAGGGAGCAACAACAATTGAAAATACTTAGCGAAATAATGAAAATAAAAACATACAATAATATTATAAATGATGAAATAACGCAAGTACATATCGCTCTCCATTGTCATCACCTTGATTATCTTCCTTAGCGCTTGGCATGATAACATTGCTATTCTCAAAAACATGTTTTGATTTAAGGGTCGTGTCTTAAGACGAACCACCAATCCCTATTTAACACGTGGGTAAAAAAAAATCATGGTTGTAGTGTTTTGGGAAAACATAAGACTGCCTAGATTCATGCCACATCTTTCTAGAATTGATAGTTATCATCCCACTATCACGATCTTCCTTTACATTATTCCGATCAAAGGTGTCTCGCCACTTGCACCTAAAAATAACAGATTAGAAGGAAGAGAAGTCCACTTGAATGATCTCTTGTATCTTTCCAACATAACCTAATATCCCATGCATTAGGTTTTGATCACGGTGGTTAACACAACTAGATTGGTTGAACTCGACTTCCATTCCATAGTCTTGTGTCATGCATCCTTCATCGACATCCTCTGTGTGAAAATGATGTCCATATTCCCACATAAATGGGAACAAATGCACCTATAAAAAAGTGAAAAAATCAAAGTGTTATGTGTCTAATAAACCGAACATGATAAAAAATAATAGATATATATATATATATATATATATATATATATATATATATAATATAATATATATTATATATATATATATATATATATATAATATATATATATATATAGATGTTACAATTCAAAGGTGCAATATGAAGTTAAGATTGTACAGAAAGAGATTATAATCACTGAGTTGTTGCACCGAATCCCTATGTTTAGCGCATCATCTTCAACACGCTGGTAATGACTAGATGCACCGTATTTCTCTTTGAATTGATCAACAAGCCAACTTTTAGGGCATTTCATTAACATATTTTTCTTTTAAATGACCAAGATAAGGCACACTAAAACCATTCAACCATTTGAATTATTTCCTATCACTGTCCGATTTGCTCCTCTTCTCTTCATATAATGCGACCCACGGTTGTGTCGCTTCCATATTGTAAAGAACCTGCACTTTCTCTTTATCATGCACCTCTTTCCATTCATTTCTGGAAGATCCCCTTATCTTTTGTCTTCATCCCTTTCGTCATCCCAAATCACCACACCTGGTGTGTTGTCGATCTGCTTGATGTACTCACTAGCCTAATAGAAAGACTCATGATATGTAACCATCTACCATAGACCGCTCAATTTTTTTCCCTTTGTCGAACAAAACCTTTCAATTTCTTCATGTATCTCTAGAAGAGGAACATCCAACGACAAGAAACCACCTCAACTAATTCAACCTCATTTACTAGGTGAATTAGAAGATGAACCTACACGTCCATAAAACTCAGTGGCAATTCCTTCTCAAATATATGATTTGAATTTCAATATAGTTTTGAAACCATTTTTCAAGAACAAGGTGACTTTAAGGGGAAAATGTATACTATGAACTATTGTAATTCATGTGGATATGTCATAAACGATAATTTGAGATTAATATGTCATTTTATGCGAAAATAAAATTTCAAATAGTTTTTAAACCTTACCAGTGCACTAATCAGAATAAATTGCACCGATCTATTTAAATAATAAGAGCATTGGGGTGTTTAAATAATACCCACATCGCTTTTCGACATTCTGAAAATAAAAAATAAAAAATAAGTTATCATATCAGTTCTCTTCCACACAAAAACTCAGTGGTATGTTTAACTAAAAAACAACATCGACACACAACTATTTCTTGAATTAACAAAATAAAAATGAATTCAACCGTCTCGGTGCTCTTTTCAATATATACTACACCGTTGCGTTAAAAAAATTAATCACATTGTTTGAGGATTTCGAAAATGAATAAAAATTGAATCATGTCGGTGCGTTGAAAAAATATGGCGACCAGGAAATGTTGGTGTGCTTGACTATTGATGGGTAAAAAAAAAACCACGATTTTTTTCTTTTTTCTTTTTTCTTTTTTAAATTAAAAAACGAGCAACAATTGATTTTTAGAAATCTAGTTTCATAAAGTCTTTTAAATAATAAAAAATTATTCACCATTTCATAATTTTACCCAAAATTTCAAGGGAGTGATTTGTAAGATAGAAATACCAAGAGCTTTGTGTAATAACAACATAATACTTTGGAGTAGCAGAACTATTCAGAAGATCAGAAGCTAAAAGTTATGGTGATTCATTCAAAAACCTGCATGGTAAGTTTTAAATTTTTTGTTTGTTTTTTTTTTGTAAGTGTAGGTAGTGCCTTCCTTTTCTATTTATATTGACTAATGAGACCAGCTACATCGTTTTGGTGGCCTCAACCTGCCCCGAAGGGAAACCAAGTCTGTTGGCCACCTAAGTTTGCTATAAGCATTCCAAAACCAAAATTTTACTAGTCTTTCCATCCGGGCAATGTGCACTAAACAACTAAAAATACTTAGTAAGCTACGAATAAGCATAAAACAGAAAGAGCAAGACAGTTCACTAAAAACAAAAGAGACAATGAAAGATCATTCCTTTCGATCACCAGCATTCAGATCAGTATCAATGGGAGTATCCATGGGTTTTGCATGGTTTATAGTCGTCTAAGTCATCTGAGTCAGCTTCTGTTGTATCTCCTCCAACTTGTTATTCTGCATCATCATGATTACCTGAAATTTTTTCATTTCTTTTTGCATGTTAGGCATCCCTTGGGAAATTTCAGCCATTTCCCCTGCCACCTGCTCCAGGGCCTTCGCAAGAAGGCGTTTTAACACCCAATACATGTGAAGAGTTTGCCGATATAGCGTCAACCTTCCTCGTGTATTACCTGGATCTCAGATTACTTCTGCCCACTCTTCTATCTCAAAATCAAATTGTTCCTCCATCACATTAGCTTCCATTTCTTGAATAATCTGATGAATATCATCATCCGTGCCTTCCTTATAAGATTTGGCAGCTTCCTGGACTGTGGTCAAAGTAGATCTTCTCCTTCTACGTTGGCTATCTGTTTTAGCTGTTGGCAGGTCTTCTTGATTCCGCTGTCTCGGACGTCCTTTGCCTCCGCGCCCCCTACCACGACCCGGGCGCGCCATCCTTCCTTTTACCGTTTCCTATTTACAATTTTTATTCACAGAGGTCAGATTTTGAAGCTTAACGAAACTACCTTCCTCCTCAATTTTCTTGGTTTTTATCCCTCCTCCCCTACTACAGTCACCTTCATTTGTTTGGAGGTTGCAATGCTTGTCTTTTTCGGAATACAGGAAATTTAGAAGGCCTTCTGTCATACGAACCAAATGCTAGGCTAGGTGCATGGTTTTCATTTCCCTCCCATCAACCTCCCTCTTATCCTCCACTGTGGGTTGGGTGATTCGACCCTCCTTGTTTCTTCCCCAACTATCAGCTTGGCGACATTTTCACCACCCGTCTAGAACCCTTCCCTGGCTCTATCCCATATCACCATCATAATGCATGGGCAAGTATAAGGCAACCTCACGCCTGCTCTTTTCTTCCTCAGAGGCTTTTAACATTTTGGTTTCATCCATTATACCATTCATGACAGAGAAAAAGACTGAGGAGGGACCATAATTAACATACCCGAAATCGCTAGTTTCCTTGAATGCTCCTTCTATTCGCGTTGCGCTCCGCTCCTCTTCCTCCCAACGCAACTTGCCTTTCCTTCTACCCTTCGCCACCTTCATATGATACAAAACATCTGTCCCTCTCCCTCTTCCACTACCATTTCCACTTCTACTTACCTCTTTCACTCCACCTCCCCCACTCCAGTTCCTTGAGATGAGCGTTGTCATGCAGTATGCTGCCCCAGCGGAAAGGAAGGCACCACATATAGGGATGGGTTCCTCTGTCCTACCATAATCATAATTGTTCTTGCCACCCTCACTTGCTTTTCTCCACACCCGATCGAGGGAAATTTTTTGTTTGTTTTACTCATAAAAAAATTTAATTTTTTTGTTAGGGTTTAATTAAAAGAGAGATCACTTGCAAGAGAAAATCAAATCAGAGCTGCAAAATATTTTGAATCCGCCGAAAGATCAGAAGTTGAAAGGTATGGTGATTCACTCAAAACCCTCAATAACAAGAATCTTAAATTATATTGTTAAAATATTTTACAATTTCTGTTAGATTTATTCACAATTCAAAAATAATAATTAAAAATCGTGTATAATAAAAAAAATTACTATAGATTTTACTAGTAAAATTTTTACGATCTATGTTCCTATTTAGATTTGACTGAAATTAAGAAAAACAAAAAACAAAAAAATTCAATACTTACCTTAAACACTTGCTTTTTCCTGCAAAATTTCACATTAGGGTTTAACTTTCTTTACCACTTCACAATTAGGGTTTTCCAATTTAGTAGTTTTAGATTTAATGGGTTTGTGTACTTACTATAAATAGGGTGTTTGACATATAAAGTAGGGGAATAACTTATTGAATTAGCTCCAAACCTTGTTGCCCCTCTCCATTTTTTTTAAACGGATATATGTTGCGTGGTGCGTCATTTGTAAATAACACACATGTGCTATAGGAGTAATATAATGAACCGATAAATTATAACCCTTTTGATTATGTTTAATTTGTTCATCATTACTCCTAGTGTAATATAACACATCAATGCACCTGTTCCTAATAGCACTGTTAAATCATTGTGGTGCGTTGAGCCTTACAAATCGCACCATCATCCTGCTTCGGTTTTGAGAAACGACTATATGTTTCATAGTGCGCCCTATGTAACATAACACATTGAGGCTACTTGAGTAACAAAACACACCGTATATTATAACACTTTGCATTATGTCTAGTATTTTCATCATTGCTCACAGTGTAATATAACACACCAATGTGCTTGTTCCTAATAGCACCATTAAATCATTCCGCTGCGTTTAGCCTTACAAATGGCACTGTCATCCCTCTCCTTTCTTTTTAAAAACGACTATATGGTGTGCGGTGCACCCTCTATAATATAACACACTGGGGATACCTGGGTATTTCAACGCATCAATATATTATAACACTTTCAATTATGTCCAATATGTTCATCGTTGCTTCCGGTGTAATATAATGCATCGACGCATCTGTTCCTAATAGCACCGTTATATCAATGTGGTGCATTTAGACTTACATATAACACTGTCCTAATTTAAAATTATTTTTAAAAAATAATTTTTGAGGACGGTGCTAAATAATTAAAATCTCAACATGTTTAATCTCATAAATGCATTGGTGCATTTATTCAGATAAATGCACCGGTTACCAGAGGTTTTGTTTTGTTTTTGTTTGTTTTGTTTTTGTTTTTTGTTTTTGTTTTTGTTTTTGTTTTGTTTTTGTTTTTGTTTTTTTGTTTTTTTTTTTTTTTTTTTTTGTTTTTTTTTTTTTTTTTTGTTTTTTTTTTTTTTTTTTTTAAATGAAAATTATTTGATTTATTTGTAAAAAGTATTTAATGACTTCTATATTGAATGGTACATGTTGTATGGGTTAGAGCGAAGAACCAAGATCCAGAATCGAGCTCTGCAACTCTAGAGCATGACCTAATTTTGAGATCCTTTGTTTCCCCTGTGGGCTTCTGCGGGCTCTGCCCTTGCAGTTGGCTTCCCACCACACTCTTCAGGACACTCGGTGGGTGGACATGTCATGGAGCAGACAGTCCTTCAAGCGGGTCCTTCCTTCAAACAACAGATGGTGGGGTCCTCTCACGCACCTAACACTTCCTTTTTCACTCGTCTTACCTCTTCATCGGTCGTTCCTCGTTCGGATTAGGAACTCTACCCTCACTCCCCTCATCATGGAAACAAAAAAGTCGTCACAGTCCCTCAACAGGAAGGATTTGACACCAGGGGCATAAAGAAGTTAGGGGTTACGGCTTGCGCTTCAACCCTGTCAAAAAACCCTGGCAGCCCTAAATCAGGTGCCACAAATACGGCTCAGGATAAGTTTCAATCAGCAAAGGCTTGCCATTCAAAGGCAGCAAAAATTCCATAAATAATCATACAAGAACCCGACACAGAAGTTTACAAAGATTACATGAAGGAACACGCGGTTATATGTAGTTTTATGGGAATTTGGCCCTCTGAAAGAGCTCTGAAAGGATGGATACGGGCCAAATGGAACCCTAAAGGGGCAATAGAACTGTAGCTTGGATTGAAGGGTTTCTTTACAGTTGTTTTCGCTCTTCTGGAGGACAAGGATCGCATCTTCGAAGGAGGGCCATATTTTTTCAACTCCACCGGTCTATACATAAGATTCTAGAAGGAGAACTTCATGCCGGAACAAGAAGACTTCACTAGGGTCCTAGTCTGGATCCGGCTATATTCTCTCCCTACGGACTACTAGGCACCGTCAGTGCTTCAAGCCATCGGAAATGGATTGGGAGAATACATCAAAATGTCAAAAGGCATAAGAAATGGACACTACATCTCATACGCTCGTATATGTGCCTATATGGATGTTTCAGGAGCTTTTCCCGAAGCTATCAGCCTGAACTTCAGGGACGAAATATGGACCCAACCAATGGATTATGAACATATTCCATTCAGATGTCAGAAATGCCACGAGCACGACCATCTTTTTTGAGATTGCCCACAGAATAAACCACCTCCAAAAGACGACCCAACTAGGGCTAAAGATGAACAAGGATTTATCAAAGTTACTCACAAAAACAAGTAAGCTAGAAGGAACACTATGGGAAAGGAGGCCCCCAAGCAGGCGACACACAACAGATATGAAATCCTCTCATCAACAACAGAGGATAAAGGCCAAGCGAGCAACTACATAGAACAAATTCCAGATCAGCACAAGGAAATGGACATAGAAATGGAAAACACCACAAACCCATCCACAACTGAACATGCAACTCAGGAAGAAACGGAAATGGACTACACACAGGAGCTTCCCACCTTAGAGGAAAAAGTAATAGAGGAAATTCTAATGGGAATGGATCTGCAGAAACTTTCAAAGGAATGGAATACCCTCAAAAGGATTCGAGGGTATTCCAGAAGACCACCTCAAACGTATAGAAGAAGCATACATCCTGCAACAGAACTTCCAAAAACAAAGAGAGCATCAAACCAAGGGGGGGAAGCAACTAGTTGGCAACATCAAAGCAAATCTCAAGGCCAAGAATCAAATCACCAAAGGCCAACCTAAAAGAAGAGGCCAGAAAATAGAAGGTCAACATCTGGCTGAGTTGGGATTGAGCCTCATCAATGCAGGCAAGGTAAAGGTTCTATCTCTCACCCCAAACATTTTATCATGAATTACACATCATGGAATATAAGAGGACTCAATAGCCCTTAAAAAAAATGATTCTTAAATCCAAAGTAATCTCAGGAAAAACAGACATTCTTCTGCTGCAAGAAACAAAAAGCGGCCTGTATGAAAGGATGAAAATACAACAGACTTGTTTTAGAAAACAGTACAACCATTTAGCCATAGTTGCTCAGGACACGACTAGAGGCATAGCCACTTTCTAGAAAGACTCTAGGTTTCATTTGATTGACTCATTTGCTTCAAGACATGCCCTAACAACCATCCTTCAGGTCATAGGTACCAAAGAGAAAATATGTATTACAAATGTCTATGGGCCTCATTCGGTCAAAGAAAGGCTGGCATGGCTCAATCATCTAAGAATCTATCTCCAGCCTATTGATCATAAGTTCTAGATTCTGGCGGAAGACTTCAACATGATCCTAAATCTGGATGAGTAAAGGGAAGGTCTCTGTCGAATTGATTCAGACTCCCAAGCTTTCCAAGGTATGATTGATGATCTGAACTTCGTAGATACCCCTACCAAAAATGGCATCCACACTTGGAACAATAGGAGAGGGGGAGAGTGTCAAATTGCTTCTAGACTAGATTGATTTCTTCTCTCTGAAGACCTTTTCCTTTCATCTCTGGGAACGGAGGCCATCATCGCTCCGCAAGCGGGGTTTGATCATTGGCCGATTGTCCTTACCTTCCAGATCTCTTTAAAACCAAAAAATTCCCCCTTCAGGTTTGAAGCTTTCTGGCTTTCCCACTCGGATTTCCAAGACAAAATCAAAGAATGGTGGACCAAAGCTTTTCCCCCTCAAGGAAGAAAGATGAAAGGATTCCATCAAAAACTTAAGTTCATCAAGCAAGAATTAAAAAAATGGAACCAAGAAAGCTTCGGAGATATTACCTCGGAGAAAAATATTATAGAGTCAAAAATGAAATCTCTTCAACAAACAATCATCTAGAACAGGTTAACAGAGGAAACAAAGCAAACAGAGATGGAACTTCAGAAATATTGGGAGATAAGAGCAATTCAGGAAGAGATCCTTTTGGCGACAAAAATCTAAGATCCAATGGCTCAAAGAGGGGGAGAGAAATACTTCTTTCTTCCACAAATCTATGATCCAGTATCGGAAAATTAATAGGATCCTCAACCTCAAGAATGAGTAGGGGCATATGCTTGATACTCATCAGCAAATTGAGGAATAACTCCATTGGCATTTCTCAAGCATCCTAACTGAAAGCAACCACCACAATGAGGATTACATAAGGAAAATCACCAATCATATCCCGTCTATCTTAACCAAAGAACACAATTAGATGTTGTTGAAAAAGATAACCATGGAGGAGCTTGAAGAAGCGGTTCAAATAATGTCGAATGGAAAAGCCCTAGGACTTGATGGCTTCACCATAGATTTCTACAAAGCATGTTGGAAACAATCAAGGACTTGGTATATGACCTGGTGGAGGAATCAAGAATGAAGAAATCTATATTTCCCTCTCTCAACGCCATTTTCCTTGCCCTCATTCCTAAATCAGAAAGGGCAGACTCCCTAGATCAGTTTCAACCCATTACCCTCTGCAATGTCATCTACAAGATCATATCCAAAATTTTGGCCAATCGTTTAAAGGCTCTTTTGCCACTCCTGATTTCTGCAAACCAAACAGGATATGTGGAAGGTAGGAAAATCATGGACAACATCATTCTATCTTAGGAAATCATTCACACGCTGAAAGACCAAGGGAAACTGGGGATGTTGATCCAACTAGATATGTCTAAAGCCTTTGACAAGATCAACTAGAACTATATCTTATAGACGCTAGTTTCTTTTGGGTTTAACAAAGAGATCATTACTTGGATCATGGCCCTAGTTTTCAATGCCTTCTTCTCAATCCCGCTTAATGGATCTCCCACCTCGATCATCAATCCCTTAAGAGGCATCAAATTAGGTGACCGTCTTTCTCCTTTCCTCTTTATTATTTTGGCGTAGGGGTTAGGCATATCTATTTTGGTAGCCTCGGCTAGCAGTCTCATCTCAGGCCTCTAGCTATATCCCCAGCTCCCCCCCCCCAACCCACCAGCAATTCGTGATTGATACCCTCCTCATGGGATGCCCCTCGGTTAAGGAAGCCCTTGCTTTCAAAAGAATCCTAAATGACTTCTCCCTTACCTCTGGTCTGGGTGTTAATAATGCTAAATCAAAAATCTCCTTCCTCAACACCCCAATAGCTTTTCAAACTCATATTGCTCGAATCTTGGGTTTCCAGATAAGTCTCTTTCCTTCTAAATATCTGGGTGTTCCCCTCACTGATAAACCTCTTGCCTATTCGAAATAGGAACCTTTTATCTCCAAGCTCAAGAAGAAAAATTCTAATTGGACTTTTAGGGCACTCAATCTGGCAGGAAGATTAATCCTTGTCCGTTATGTTCTTCAAGCCATGCCCCTTTACCTTTTCTTGGCTATTGCGGCTCCAAGGTCTATCTCAAGCCAGATCAAAACCATCCAAAGGGACTTTCTTCAGAGAGGCAAAGCCATTAATGGCAAGTGGGCTCTGGTGGCCTGGGACAGAGTGTGCTCTCCCAAGCATGATGGTGGTCTTGGTCTTAGAGACCCCGATCTCCTTGGTAGGGCAATGGGTGCTAAGACTTGGTGGCGATGGATTACAAATCCTACCACCAATTGGGCCATGCTATGGAAGGCCAAATATGCCCCCATGACTCCGTGGGCCTCTCTCTTAAGGCTCTCAAGCAATCTTAAAGGGTCTCCAATGTGGAATAAGGATTGGGAAAACAAATCGTTGATTCACACAGTTTCTGGGAGATTGGCAATGGTCAGCATGCTTTATTATGGGAGGATGTGTGGGAGTAATGCCCTAGCCCGGATAAAGAGATTTACAGGCCTATTAAAGAATTCCTGGATGAGCAACATAAAAGAAAAGTAAAAGATTATTGGAAAAATACTTAAACTTCTGATTGGAGGGACTGGAAGAACCTCATAGACTATCTTCCAATCCACCTCCATCAGCTTATAAACTCCCTTAATAAGGAGCTCGTCAATAGGCAGATTCAAAGGATGGATGGTCCAAACATTCTGAGATGGGGCTCCAAACTGGAAGGAACTTTCAACATCAAAGAAGCTTACAACCTCTTGAAAAATACGACCTCTACTCAAGCGGACAACAAAAGGAAAAGACTATGGAGTAGGAAGCACTGGCCGAAGATCAGTCTCTTTCTTTGGCTGATCACGCACAGGAAAATTTTATCTTTGGACAATCTTCAAAAGAAAGGTTTCAATGGCCCCTCCGTTTGTAGTCTTTGCTTCTTTGACTCTGAAACGACCAACCATCTCCTCAACACCTACCCTTTTTTTGCCAACATTTGGTCCTAGTTCTTGTTAGTCTTTGAGACCTCTGACTGCTCCCTTGATTCCATTCAGAACACCCTGGAAAACTGGCACCCAGCCTTCTCTAGCCAACCTCTTATCAATCTGGCCTGGAACCTTCTTCTGGGTATTATTTGTTGGGATCTCTGGAAGGACCGCAATTCTTGAACCTTCAGGAATGCAACCTCTAAGGATGAGCAGATCATTCACAACAATAAGACAACAAGTGAGTATCTACTTCCATTACTAAGCTTCTGGACTCCCCCCACCCTCCAACAACAGCTGAATGCAAGATCCTTAATCTTCTTGACCTTCCCATCATCGGCAATGCTTCTTCTTCCCAGTCTAGTTTGATCATTCCCTCATTTTTGACTATCTGGCATCCTCCTGAACAACCTTTCCTCAAGTTTAATTATGATGGGGTGTCCAAAAAAAACCCTGGCTTAGCAGTCTCTTGAGGCGTTTTTCGTAATTTTATGAGATCCATCCTGTGGATTTACTATAGTAATTTAGGCCATACCACCAACAATGTAGCTAAGCTCCAAGCGCTGGCCAGGGGTCTTGTCATTTCCAAGTAAAACAACTATTGGCCCCTTCTGGTCAAGGGAGACTCCAATGTTGCTACCCAAGCTTGCCGAAAATTGCAGTAGGGCCAAAGCATGGCTAAAGTCTCTGCTGGATGGCGTATCAACTATATTCTTCAGCAAATTAACGATAGCATAAAAGAAGAAAAATGGGTTTTGTTTCAAGCGGTCAGACGAAAGGCCAACAGCATGGCCGACTACCTGGCCAACCAGGGGGTAAATACCCAGGATCGGCTTGTGTCTCTGGAGTGGAATTCTTTCGAATCACCTGAAATCAAGAAGGTGTGTACCATAATCAATATCAATGACCTGCACAAGGCAAGCGTCATATCGCAACCGCCCAATTAGCCTATCCATTATGACAGAGTACTCATTTGAAGATTTATATCGTTCTCCGAGCACAGGTCGACCCTGGATCAGATCTCCTTGACCCATTCCCCTGCCCTGTAATTATTATCTGCCTGATCTCATTAAGTCAATCGGCATGCGTCTTCGCTTCTCGCCCACTACTGGCCCATGCTCACATGTATCCATAACTACCGCCCACCAAACTCTTTCTCCTCATTTCACTGCTGAGTTTCGTTGCCGTCTGACCTCCCTCTTCCTGACCCTGTTCTCTTACAGAACCTCTAGGCACAGGTTCTGCGGCCTTCCCTTTCAGGCACCTAGTCTGCGAATTGCCCCCATTCCCTTTGAGCTTAAGCACCCTCTCATGGCCCCTCGTCGCAGACATCC
Organism: Pinus taeda; assembly: GCA_000404065.3. Classification (NCBI taxonomy): domain Eukaryota; kingdom Viridiplantae; phylum Streptophyta; class Pinopsida; order Pinales; family Pinaceae; genus Pinus; species Pinus taeda. Next base: position 48,511 of record APFE030774549.1, read on the forward strand.
TCCCACTCCTCCTATTCGCCATAGACGAACTACCCAATGGGAGAACCCCTCCCATCACCTTTTTACTAGGGCGAAGTTTCAAGCCAGAAATGCTGCTCGTCACATCAGGGATATCACCCCAGAGCCAATGGTACGCCAGAACGACAGATCAATATTGATGACTTTTTCAGTGATGATGATGATATGTCGGCTCCTCCAGGTTTGTAATTTTTTGTTTCTATCTTGTTTTGGCCTGCTCATCAGGGTTTTTGTTGCGTCGAGCCAGTGTGCTCACAGCTAGATTTCTACCCTTGCTATCGGTCTCCCCACCAAGCTTCTCTTCCCTTGTTTCCTTTTTCCCTAGGTGTGGGATTGATCTAGCATTTTGCTGGCCTTTGGAGAGCTATCTCGATGGCCTTTTTGTAACTATATTTTTCTGTTTTTAATGTGAATAGTAAATCCCAATTTACAAAAAAGAAGAAGAAAAGGAATGGTACATGTTGTATATTGATAAAAAAATGTCTCAAAAGATCTCAAGTAACAAAAATATTGATCGACACAATGACAACACATCAAAAAAATTAAAGGATATAAGTTCATTGTAATTTCTTTAAAAAATTAATATGTTTGAACTATATGTGAGTTTAATTAATATGTATTAGTTGGTGTGTTTCATGCAGAGACACAAAATGAAGAAGGTCGATAAGATTATTTCTAATCTAAGTGCAGAAGAGCATAAAAGCCTGACTAAAAATTCTAGAATAATAATCTAGTGAATGAAATAATAGTATTCAATATGATTGTTTTTTTTTTTAATTTTCATTAATAATATACTTAAGAATATTAGATAAATTGTTTTGAACAATCTACTAATTCATATATGTTTAATGTTCTACAAGGAGCAACAACGGAGGAAAAGAAAAATGTCGTTCTAAGAAAAGAAAAATTATGAACATGTAAATGACGATGAATTGGTCCTTAGTTCATCTGGAGTGGTGCTGGAGATTAATGAAAGGAGTACTCTTTATAGAACTATGAGGGATGAAGTGGAACAAACGTATAGACGAACTTTCCACATACAATACAAAAATTGATGCAATGATTCTAAGAATGAAATTATATCTAAACTACAGGTAGCGTTTCCAGAGCAATGGTCAATGAGACATGTCAGACTTGCAATAACAAAAACATACAACAACAAAAAAATAATCATTCAAAAGGTAATATTCCTAATTATATAAATGCTTTTCTAGAATTACATGTATATATTACTAAAAACTATTAATTTACTAATATCGATTTTGATATATTTAGTTTTCATATATCATTATAAAAATAGTTTTGTTTTTTTCTTTTTAATGAAAATCGCAAATGATCAACGAACTGATATACGAAACACGCTAGTAGGAATGTCCAAAAAAGTGTATAAGGAGATGGTGAAAGAAATGGACATAGTTGCATCACAGGCGGAGCCATCTCAAAAACAACGTGCTTCAAATGTATGTAATCATGATTGACTTTGAACATATAAAAAAAATAATTTAGCATTAAATAATAATTTTGAAGTATTTACTTGCATAAAATAAAACAAGATGGAACTCATTCAACACATAAAATAGGACGACAGTGTAACAACCTTGGTCAAAAATTCATGTAAAAATATAAAAGACCACGGTCATGGGACATGTATTCCAAGTTGAATGGTGGGAAAAGTGTCCTAGTGGGTGTTCATTTTGGTTATTATGGCTAATGGAAATTGGCAAAGGCAAGGACAAAGGCTTTGGAAAGGAAATGAGACATTAATTTGCATTTTATTTATGAAAGTAATGGAAATTAGGAGAAAAGGAAGGTGAAAGGTCACAGGTTGCATGGGAGGAGGAAAATGAAGGAAAGCAATGGAAATTGAAGAAAATAGAGGCCTCATTGATAAAAATGTTTCTGAGGATCAGTGGGCAAGATTGGTTAGTTCAATTTTGGAGCTCTCTCTCTATTCTCTCTCTCATACTCTTGGACACTTAGAGTTTTCTTGGAGCACTCTTGGTGAGTGTGGCATACTTGGAATTTTGGAGCAATAAGGTAAAGGAAGAGTACGAAAGTGCAAGCAGACATTGGGATCAACAACTACAACGGGTTTTGCTTGTAGGTACCAAGTTGCATGTATGCTTTCCTCACTAGTTTTGGCATGCATGGAATATGCATGTGGTTTATTGGTCATGATCTGTCATTGTCATGGAGGATTGCCTAGATTGATAGTGGATTTTCCCAACCTTTCCATTTCCTAGATAGCCATCGTGTTTTGGGTTCATTTCTTTGTTTTTGTGGTTGGTTCCCATGTTTCCTTTAGCTTGGGTTGAGTTACTGGTTCTTGGAAGCCTTGGTTGGACAAACGCTCTGGAAGCCCTATAACAACTTGGGTTGAGTTACTTGTCCTGGAAGGCTTGGTTGGACAAACACTTTGGAATCCCTTGGTGGGTTGAGTTACTAGTCTTAGAAGCCATGGTTGGAAAAACGCTCTAGAAGCCTGATGACAGTTGTGGGTTGAGTTACTAGTCTTGGAAGCCTTGGTTGGAACAAACACTCTGGAGCCTTGAAAGGCTTGGGTAGAGACCAATCTGATGATGGTTTTGTGATGTTCGGCTGTGAAGTTGAATATGTAACAACCTTGGTGAAAATTCCATGTAATAAATGTTAAAAAAATGATTGTTACCTTTACACATGGAAATCAAGGAAAGGATTTCTCATTAATGAATGCAATAAACCAATCAGAGATGGGACTACCGCATTCCACCGGATCGTAGAATGGTTGAGCAATATCTCTCTTCAGTCATTCACCCCAACGCCATATTTCAAGCATGATGGATTTGGTTGAGCCAATCTCTCTTTTGAATGATGGATTTGATGGTTGTCATGTTTATTGTATTTTTGTTCCTATTATGTTGGTTCAATGCACATTTTATGACAACAATTATGTATGGCTTTCAACATTTTTTTACTTATATGTGAATGGATAATGTGTCTATGACCTAATAGATGATAATGCATCAAATGGCATGAGGAAACAATGGTTCATAGCGATACTCATATAAGTATGAGATCCCTATGCTTAACACTGTTATTTACACCTGTAGGTTACATGTTGACGAGATGTTTGACGAAATCCTTGTCATGGCTAATAGGGATCTAGTCAAGGTCTTGAACAAATATTTTCTTTAATAATGTCATTTCTATGTTACTTCACCGATTCGAAGAGATGGATCAATTATGGGAAGTGACCAGGGCTATAGTCCTAAAAAAGTGGCTCAAATCTTGGAGTCATTGACACAACACTGACAATTTTGGTCCACAATCACTTGCATGTAGGCCTGTGAGAGCAACTTTAGGTTGTTGGTCGTGCCCTTGTCCATAGCATGAGAGCGACTAACAGTGGAACCCAGGGACACACTATCTATGTGGTTGACTTGTCCTCTTATGGTTTTGTTGATGGTGTTGGATGTTTGTATGGTGTGTTTCCATTAGTTTGACTTCCTTAAAGGACTTAGGAGGTTGAATCATATCATAGTGGCCTCTCGTCGCATGTTTACCCTGACTAGTCAATTGCTTGGGTAGATGTGGGAGGAGGGTGTTACAGAGTGGTACCAAAGTTAGGTTCACCCCTTGGACTAGATGGTCTATGTGTTTGTCATGCATGCATGCCAGTTGCATGTGTGTCTCTTACACTTATATACTTATTGCAATAGTTTGATGTCAGATTAGGGTTGTAATATGGTTATCATGGAGAATTTGTTATTGATTTCATGAAATGTATTTGAAATGAGTATGTGACTGACTATGTATGGATTATATGTCACTTACAAGTTGATTTCATTGATCCGAACTTAAACAGGAACGCAACAAATTACAGAGATAACCATAAACACAAATATGCAGCGGAAATAATACTTCATTTCATTAATGTAAAATACTGAAATATGCTTACAAACAGTGATGGAAATAAACCAGCTAGGGCGATGGTAGCTTATCTCTGAGAAGAGATGTTGTGGCTACATGCCTCTGAACTGTCTTACAATGAGGCTCAAGGGCCTTTTTATTATTGAACAATAAGAGAAAACCCTAAACAACCAAAACCCTAACACGAGGAGATGTAACACCAAGAGTTTGTGGGCCCCGTTGGGGTGAGTTGGATAGCCAACTTCCCGGGGTCGCGAATTGGTCATATTATATTTGTTTGACGCGCATGATAGCCCATTGGAAAGATCTCTCCGAGGACTACAACGGAAAAGAATTTTTGGATAGAAAAATTGTTGCGGTAGATTTCCCAAAAAACGTCGTTTAGGTCCTCAAAACGGCTCCGAAAGTTTAGGACCCAAAAAATTGCTAAAAATAGTAAACTATGCTATAATTAAGAAAACAAAAAAAAACTAAAAGAACCACATGAGCGGATCTAAGTGGAATTAGTGGGTGGCCACCAATATCCACCTGGATCATTCCTCCCCCCTTAGGAAGCAATGGTCCCCATTGTGTTGAGTTCCTCCATGAGATGAGGGAACTTCCGCTGAACTTGGTCCCTAGTGAGCCACTTGCCTTGGTGAAGGAGTTGTCCTACTTTGAAAACTCGATACAATTGGATATTCTGCTGGTGAGTGTGCTTGATTTGTGTGTCCATGATCCGATCATTTACAACTTGTTCCATGCAATCTGGATTTAACTCAGTGGGTGTGAGTTGTTCTGCAATGTCGGATGTGTCTAGTAATGGTGGAAAGTATGGCAAAAGGCGGTCTACATTGAACACCGGGTGCAGGCCAAGGAATGGGGGAATGCTGAGCTCAAATGCATTGTCTCCCACAGCTTTGGTAATGGTGTAAGGACCATATCAGAGTGGTCTGAGTTTCCGATAGGCTCCGGCAAGGCATTCCTTTTGCAAATGCAACCAAACTTTGTCACCCACCTGAAACTTGTGCGGCACCCGATGTTGATCATGTCGTTGCTTGTACTTAGCATTTGATTTCTCCAGAATGTCATGGACCTGCTGGCGAATATGTTGGATGTGCTCAATGATGTCATTTGCCTTATCTATTTCGGACTGGACATGAGCAGAATCTGTGTGAGTAGCTGCAAATGGCATGGCCACATCAATGGGACATAGTGGTTGGAATCCCAAGCCCACCTGAAAAGGGCTATGGCCAGTCGAGCTGTGGCGAGCCCGGTTGTAGCTGTGCTGAACATAGGGGAGGCTCTCATCCCATGTGCATGGATGCTTTGAGTTGTACATGCACAAAATGTGTACGATCATCCTATTGACAACCTCTGTCTGGCCATTGAGGATGGAAGGTTGTGGACTTAGTGAGTTTGGTGTCCAACATCGACCAGAGACTTGACCAAAATGTACTGAGGAACCTGCTGTCTTGATTTGAGATGATAGACTGTGGGATCCCAAAGTCTACCCACACTTGTTCAAAGAAGAGTTTAGCAGTGGCTTCTGTTGTGATATTCTTCTTGCAGGCTACCATAATGGCCATCTTTGAGAACCTGTCGACGACCATAGAAACACAATCATTTCCATGCTTAGTGGAAGGAAGGCCTAACATGTAATCCATGGAGATGGATTCCCAAGGTTGACTAGGGGTAGGCAGCGGGGTATAGAGGCCTTGCTTCTTGATGGTCGGTTTGGCAATGGTGCAGGAAGTGCATGATCTGATGTACTTCCCGACATCCTGTCGAAGATTCAACCAATAGAAATACTTCTGTAGTGCTGCCACCATTTTTTCAACCCCAAAATGCCCAACAGCCCGACTGTAGTGTGCTTCCCAAATCATCTTGGCACGCTCTCTTGAAGGAACACAAAGGTGACCCAGGTGGCATAACAAGCCGTCCTGGAGGTGAAAATCTAGAACATGCTGACCCTCCAAGAGGGTCTGGTATGTGTGGCCAAATTTCGGGTTGTTTTTGTAGAGCAGTGGCCAATCAGAAGTCTCGTGCCCACAAGAGTTGAGCACGGTGGTTAACGCCATGATCGGTGGTTTACTGAGGCAATCTACAACATTATTAGTGCTGCCCTTCTTATACTTGATATTCAAATGGAACTGTTGCAGATATGTGGACCACTTCTGATGGTGATCATTCTGCAATTTCCCTTGGGTCTGTATGAATTGCAGGGGTCGGTGGTCTGTGTGGATGACCGTTTCCTTCCCCAAAATGTAATGCTTCCATTATCGACAGGCCTGCACAATGGAATACATCTCTTTATCATAAGTGGGATACTTTCAGACTATGTCTGAAAATGTTTCACTATGATATGCCACTGGATGCCCGTGTTGAGTAAGGACTTCCCAAATAGCATAGTCAGAGGCATCTGTCTCGACCTCAAATGGTTGTTGTAAATCTGGTAACACGAGCACTGGTGCCGTGCAGAGGCGATCTTTCAACTCTATGAATTCCTTCTGTTGAGATTCATACCAAAGAATTTTGCTTTCGCTCCTCCCTTGGTGACTTGACTCAAAGGCCTAGTGATATGAGAAAACCCCAACACGAACCTGCGGTAGAAGTTGGCAAGACCTAGAAAGTTGCAGAGCTCTGTCAAAGTGGTTGGAGATGGCCAATCCCGAATGACTTGGATCTTGGCTGGATCCACATGCACCCCCTGTTCATCAACAATGTATCCCAGATACTGAACCTGGGTCATGCCAAAAGTGCATTTCTCCAAATTAGCACAGAGCTTGTGTTGCCGCAGTTTTTGAAGGACCTATTGGATGTGGTGGAGGTGCTCTTCCCAACTCTAGCTGAAGATCAGAATGTCATCCAAGTATACCACTACAAATGAGTTGGTGAATGGCCGCAAGATGTCATCCATTAGCCTCATGAAGGTTGTAAGAGCCTTCGTCAACTCGAAAGGCATAACCAACCATTCGAAAAGGTCGTCCTTGGCTTTGAAGGTAGTCTTCCACACATCTGAGGGTTCGACTGGTACCTGGTGATATCCTGACTTTAGATCGATCTTGCTAAAATATTTTGCCCCCTTTAGCTGGTCCAGGAGGTCATCAATCCGCGGGATCAGGTACCTATTATGGACAGTGATCTTGTTCAACGCCCGATAGTCAATACAGAGTCTCCAAGTCCCATCCTTCTTCTTTACCAACACAATTGGGCTCCCACAAGGTGATGAACTCAGACGGATGTGACCTTTTGGCAACAACTCTTGAATCTACCTCTTGATTTCCTCGTTCTCCAGAATGGAGCGCCAATAAATTGGTCCATTGGGTGGCTGCGCACCTGGGGTCAGATCGATGGAGTGCTTGACCTGACAGTGGAGAGGAACCCCTGCGAGGGAGGTGAAGATGTCCTCGTACTCCTCCACAACCTTGCCCATCTGTAGTTGTCATGCAGAGGGGCCCTGTCTGGAGGCTATGGCCACTGTCTTCTTCTTTCCTTAAGGGCATATCATCAGGAAAACAAATTTCCCAGTTTTGGAAATGAGCTTACTGCATTGTTTTGCAGTGATCAAAGAGATGGCAGTAGGCAGTGCTACCTCTGGTATCCTGTACAACTTATTTCCCAATGTAATAATAACAGCACGGGGCCTTGATTCATACACAACATGTCGCTTCCACAAGTATGGTTGTCCTAATAATACATCACAAACTTCAAGGGGAGAAATGTCACACAATACCTCATCTGTGAAGGGCTTGATGTTGTATGGAAGGCGACACTGCTGGCTCACGCGAAGATCTCGTTCTTGGTGAAGCCACTCGATAGTGTACGGTTGTGCATGTGCTATGGTCGGTAAGCCCAACTGCTTCATGATCTCTGCCGAAATGAGGTTCTTTTGGCTCCCGCTATCGACAATGAACTGTAATGAGGAGCCCTTTACCCACATCTGGGAGTGGAAGAGACGCTCCTCCTCCTCTGAATCTTCGGGTTCATTTTTCTAGATCTTGGTAGTAGCAACAGTGGTGTTGGGATCCGCATCAATGATCTGCTTCCCTTTGTCATTCCCTTTGTCGGGTTCTGACTCAGAGTCGGAGCATGCATCTGATTCTGAAACCTTTAGCTCAGTCACCAGTGATTGCTTGGCCCGACACTCACTTGTGTTGTGAGTGGAGCTCTTATGGAACTCACACCATTTTCCCGTGTCCTTTTTCGGCTTTGCGGCACTTTTCTTTGCTTGCAGGTTTGGCGGGTTGTCTTGGGCTGCCCTACCTTGGCTTTGTCCTTTGTTCTGTCGTTTAGGGGCACCTTTCCCTTGCTTTGGATTCGCAGATCCAAAGTCTCAGTTCTTTTGTTTAAACTTCTGCTCGATCTTGACGGCATATCGGTATGCTGTGTCGAGCGAGGAGATGTTCAGGAATTCTATTTCTTCCTGGATGTACTTGTGCAGGCAACCGTGATATTTGAGTATCAAATGCTACTTCGAATCCTTAATACCCAACTTCGTGCGAAGGGTATGGAAAAGATTGGTGAACTTCGGCACATCTTGGTCCCTTCCCTGCCGCAGCGTGGTCCACTTTATGTATTCATCTTCATAGCTTCCAACAGGGTAGTACTACTCCTTAATGGCATCCCGGAATGAATTCCAAATGGGTGTGGCTGAAAATAGTGACCCGGTATTTTCATCCTTCTTCTCGCAGTAGGTTTCCCACCAGTCCTTGACGTGGGGGGCTGCTCTGAGAAGAGCGAAAACAATCTTTTCCCGATTCGAAAATTCATGAACAAAAAAATAACCCTCTAGTAGATTTAACCATTTACCTACAACATCTACATCTATCTGGCCCTCGAATATGTGGATTTCAAAATTAACTTGTATCTTAAAGGGCGTGGCATTTCCAGAGCAGCTATTGGAAGCTGATGCTTCGCTTCTGGGTAGCCGCTAAAGGATCTGGGCAAAGTTGTCCATCATCGCGTTCCGTTGTCGCTCGAGGGCTTCTTCAAGCAAGATTTTGATAGGATCTCCTGCCCCTTCATATTTCTTCTCATCCACCATGGGAGGCTGTTAGGATTTGCGAGACTGGTCTTGCAAAGGTTTGACCCGTTCAAGCTCTAACTCCTTATATCCCGACCTCGTTGGGGACATGCAAAGAAAAACAAAGAAAAAAGCAGACCGCTCTGATACCACTCGTCCGAACTTAAACAGGAATGCAACAAATTACAGAGATAACCATAAACACAGATATGCAGCGGAAACAATACTTCATTTCATTAATGTAAAATACTGAAATATGCTTACAAACAGTGATGGAAATAAACCAGCTAGGGTGATGGTAGCTTATCTCTGAGAAGAGATGTCGTGGCTACATGCCTCTGAACTGTCTTACAATGAGGCTCAAGGGCCTTTTTATTATTGAACAATAAGAGAAAACCTTAAACAACCAAATCCCTAACCCAAGGAGATGTAACACCAAGAGTTTGTGGGCCTCGTTGGGGTGAGTTGGACAGCCAACTTCCTAGGGTCGCGAATTGGTCATATTATCTCCATTTGACACGCATGATAGCCCATTGGAAATATCTCTCCGAGGACTACGACGAAAAAGACGATTTTTGAATAGAAAAATCGTTGGTGATAGATTTCCCAAAAAACGTCGTTTAGGGCCTCAAAACGGCTCCGGAAGTTTAGGACCCAAAAAACTGCTAAAAATAGTAAACTATGCTATAATTAAGGAAAACCAAAAAAACTGAAAGAAGCACAGGAGGGGATCTAAGTGGAATTAGTGGGTGGCCACCAATATCCACCTGGATCATTCATGGTACCTACTTACATCCTTGTATGTTAGGTTACATTTTTGAATATTTTGATTACATGCATCAGTCTGGTAGGTTGATTACAAGATTTGATCGCTTATGCTTGACTAGACACGGTTATGCATATTTGTAGTTGGTTTGGCATTGTTTATGCATACTGCTAGTTGCACATGGCAATGTGTACAATGGAGTGATGGTTTTTGTCATGCATGAGGTCATAGCAGGCATTGTTGATATGGCCTTGCATTGGTGACTGGATTCTAGTTAGAGTAATGTTTATGAGTTAATACATTTACTTGTGTATGTCTATATGTTGTTATGATTATGTTATACATGTATCACACTGATTTGGTGATCTTGCAGACAAGGTATCCTCCCTAAGCTATACTAAGGTACATTGGTTTATTGTGATTTGGTTTATCTGACATATTATGCCTTCTAGGAAGAAATATCAAATTTATAGCAAGATGGTTGATTATAGAGACTCTCCCTACGAATCTGAAGAGAAGTATGGTGTTGGGATCCCCTCTTAATTGAAAGTTACATTGAGAAGTTTAAAGGAAGAGATAACGAGTTTTAAGGTAGATAACGAAAAAAATCATACAGTCATAGGAAAAGTTAGCAGAGGTGAATGCAGTAATACTTCAAAGCTTGTCTGATTTGCAGTGACAAGGAACACTACGGATCAACCATGAGCAGGAATATAAAACTAATGGTGCATATAGTAGTAGATCATATGGTGGTCATCAATCAAATAGATATGGAAGATTGTTGGACACTCTAGAGAGGAGAAGGGATAGACACAGGTATGATTCTAGTTTTGATTCAGATAGGCACTATGATCGTCATCGATATCATCCTTACAGGAGGAATGATAGGGGATACTGGCTGGATGAATTCAGAAGGAAAAGCCACCTAATTTTGATGGAGAGATAAAGAGATCACAAGATGCAGAGGTTTGGCTACTTGGTATTAATAAATTCTTCAAGTTGCATGACTACTCAGAGAACATGAAAGCTAGAGTGGCCATTTTCAGTCTTAAAGGTAAAGAAGACATCTGGTGGGAAGATGTGAAGAATGTCAGAGATATAGATGAGGAAGATCTGACTTGGAGTGAATTTGAGTGACTATTCAAGAAGAAGTGTCTGTTAGAGAGATACTTTGATGATATGGAAAAACAATTCTATGAAGTAAAGATGGGATCCATGACAGATGATGAGTACACCGGTAAGTTCTTGGAACTGTTGAGATATGTGCCTTACCTAAAGGAGGAGAATGCTAAGATTCAAAGATTCATTAGTGGACTACTGGTTGCATTCAAAGACATGATTTAATTCAATGAGCCTAAATCATTGGAGGAGGCCATTCGAAAGCTAAAGCATTGCTATGAACAGTCAAAGTGCAGAACTGAGACTAAACTAGACTAGAGAGGTAACGTAAAGAACAAAGGAAAATGGGATAAAAAAATGAGCAAGGCCACAAGGTAAAAATAATAAGGAAAATGTTGCACCACCTAAGAGGTTCAATGCATTAGATAGAGGACAAGGACATCGAGCTGAGGAGAAGAACAAGGATGGAGGCTGGAAGCCCATAGAGTGTTGGACTTGTGGAAAATATCATAGCAGGAGAGATTGTCCACAAAATTAGGGTGGTAGACCCCAGATATACAGTGCACAGGAGGCGTAGACTGTTGGAGTTGCTGGCCAAAGTATTCCTCATATCTATACAATCGTGGACAAAAGGCACGCAGAACATCAGGAATCTATGATTGAGATTCACAATAAGCTTTATGATTAAGTTATTTCTATTTTAACTAACCCCAGATCTAATTATATCTATGTTAGTCCTGACTTGGTGGATAAGTGTGGTTTGAGTAATGAATTGCATGCAGAGTCTTGGTTAGTGCAGTTGGCTACAGGTACAAAGAAGCGAGTTCATCATTGGGTAAGAGTTTGGCATTTGACTTAAATGGTATGCCTACCGCAACACATTTGAATGTTTTACCTTTGGGTTCATACAATATGTTATTGGGCATGGATTGGTTGTATTTACATAGAACCAAGGTTAACTATTATGACAAGCCATTGAATGTGTTGATGACAATGGAGAACCAAGAGTCTTGCAGGGTAAGAAGAAAGTCACATAGGTTAGGATGGTGACAATTATGCAAGCAAAGCATAACCACAGGAAAGGGTGCAAGCTATTTGTAGTACATCTTTCTAGTGATAAGGGTAAGGAGGTTGAGGATGCAGGTGTGTTGAACAAGTACCTGGTTTTACAGCAGTTCGGGAAAGTATTTCCTGAGGACATTATAAAGTTTCCACCTCCAAGGGAGGTAGACTTTTCTATTGAGTTAGTGCCAGGGGCAACTCCAACATCAAAAGCACCTTATAGGATGAGCACATATGAGTTGGTTGAGTTAAAGTTGCAGCTAAAGGAAATGTTGGACAAGGGATACATTAGGCCAAGTGTATCGTCATGGGGTGCACTGGTCTTGTTTGTGAGGAAGAAAAATGGTACCGTTAGATTATGCATTGATTATAGGTAGTTGAACAAAGTGACTATAAAGAACATATATCCTTTGCCGAGGATTGATCACTTGTTCGATCAGTTGAAGGGAGTAGTAGTGTTCTCGAAGATTGACTTGAGATTCGGATACCATCAAGTACGCATCAAAGAAAAGGATATATAAAAGACCACGTTTAGGACCAGGTATGGGCATTATGAGTTTGTTGTTGTTCCATTTGGCTTAACTAATGCTCTATCTAATTTCATGTGTTTGATGAATAGTGTGTTGTGTCCATATTTGGATAAGTTTGTTATTGTGTTCATTATGAAATACTGGTATATTTTACAAATGAGGAAGATCATGTCGAACATTTAGTAGCAGTGTTGAGGTTGTTGAGAGAGCATCAGTTCTATGCTAAGCTCAAAAAGTGTAGTTTCTTTCAGACTGAGGTACACTACTTGGGGCATGTTGTCTCCATGAAAGGAATTGTAGTAGATCCAAAGAAGATAAGTGCCATCATGGAGTGGGTAGCTCATAAGATTGCAGATGAAGTGAGATCTTTCATGGGTTTAGCAGGATACTATAGGAGGTTCATCAGAAACTTCTCGCAGATTCCTTATCTTATCACATGATTGCAGAGGAAAGGTAAGAAGTTCGAATGTATCAAGGAGTGCGAGGCTAGCTTTGATCAGCTTAAGCAATTCATGACACATGCACCAGGGCTATAGATTGCAGATCCAAACAAAGAGTTCATAGTATGTACAGATGCTTGCAAGAGAGGACTTAGTGGAGTCCTTATACAAGATGGACATGTGGTATGTTATGAGTCCCAGAAACTAAACTAGCATGAGCATAAATATCCCACGCATGATCTTGAGTTAGCATCGATTATGCATGCACTAAAGATGTGGAGGCACTATCTTCTTTGCAGGCAGTTTGTGTTTATGAGTGATCACATTGGGTTGAGGTATTTGTTTGACTAGCCGAATCTAAATGCTAGACAAGCTAGATGGTTGGCCATGATCAATGAGTTTGATTTCAAGATTAGGTACATCAAAGGCAAGGAGAACAAAGTGGTAGATTCTCTTAGCAGGTGGGTAAAGGTGAATCATTTAGTAGCTATGAGCGCTTATGGGACAAATTTACAGGACAGGATCCTGTGGGTAGAACAACATGATGTCAGACATATGGAGATTATGCAGAGGTTGTAATAGAGTACAGGTATAGGTACACGTAATAGTACATGTACATGTACATGTGGTGGCACAAGTACAAGTACATGTAGTGGTACAAGCACATGTGATGGCACAGGTACATGTACATGTAGTGGTACCGGTATAGGTGCAGGTGCACAGGGCTTGGATTATTGTCTTACGACAGATGGACTAGTCAGATTCCAAGACAGGATATATGTGTTAGATGACAGTGATCTCAAGAAGGTGATCTTGAGCGAGTTTCATGTGAAACTGTATTCAGGTCACCCAGGTTACCAGAAGACACTAACAGTAGTGAAGAGATCTTACTATTGATTGAACTTGAAGAGGGATGTAGCAAAGTTTGTGCCTAGATGTTTTGATTGTCAGTGAGTGAAAGCAGAGTGTAAACATCCAGGTGGACTGCTACAACCGATTGTTATTCCAGAGTGGAAATGGGAGGTTATTTCCATGGATTTCATCGCAGGGTTGCTGAAGACATTGAAGTAAAGCAACTTGATATGGTGGTTTGGTGATTGCTTATGGTGGTTTAGTATTTGCTTATGATGGATTGGTATATGCTTCATGGTGGTTTAGTATTTGCTTATGTTGGTTCGTATATGCTTTATGGTGATTCATATATGCTTTATGATAGTTGATATATGCTACATGATAGTTCATATATGCTATATGATGTTTTGATATATGCCTAGATATGGTGTTAGTATATGTTTTGGTATATATTAGATCTTTTGTTAATGTTGTTATATGTACACACAAGTATGGATGTAAACATTGTAATGAGCTATGCTATAAAACTCCACTATGTGGTATGGGTGTTATGTTATTATGCTATCACGTGTTTATATCATGATATTATGATATCATATGAGTGGGCACTCAACATGGTGATCATTGTAAATACTGTAATGCACTGTGTTATAAAGCTCCACTATGCGGTATGTTGTCATGTTGTCATGATGTTTTGTCTTGAGCAAGTCTTTCATTGTAAATACTGCACCAAGTTGTGTTATAAAGCTCCATAAGCAGTAGGTCTTCTTTCAATAGGTTAATAAGGTATATGTGTGATTGAACACCGAGGACAATGTCCCCTAAGGGGGAGGGTTTTGTAACAGCCTCGGTGAAATTTCCATGTAATAAATGTTAAAAAAACAATAACCATGGATGACTGGGACACTTATTCCAAGCTGAATATTGGGCAAGACATCCTAGGGGATGTTCATTTGGTTGTTTATGGCTAAGGAAATTGGAAAAGGCATTAAAAGGCATTTTGGCACATTTATTTATGAAAATAATGGAAATTAGGAGAAAAAAGAGGGGAAAGGTCACAAGTTGCATGTGAGGAGGAAAATGAAGGAAAATTATGGAAAATGAAGAAAATAGAGGCCTCATTCATAAAATAGCTTATGAGGATCATTTGGTAACCTTTTGTCAGTTTAGTGTTGGAGCTCTCTCTCATTATTCTCTCTCTCTCTCATATTCTTGGATACTTAGAGTTTTCTTGGAGCACTCTTGGAGGGTGTGTCATACTTGGATTTTTGGAGAAAGAAGGCAAAGGAAGAGTAGGAAAGCACAAGAAGGCATCGGCATCAGCAACTACATCAGATTTTCTTGCAGGTACTGAGTTGCATGTATGATTTCTTTAGTAGTTTTGGCATGCATGGCATATACATGTAGTTTCTTGGTTGTGATATGTCACTGGCATGGAGGATTGCCTGGATCGACAGTGGATTGCATAGCCTTGCCATTTCCTGGATAACCATTGTGATTGTGGGTTCACTTTCATTATTTTGTTTTGGTAGGTTCTCATGTTTCCTTAGCTTGGGTTGAGTTATTAGTCTTGGAAGCCCTGGTTTAACAAACACTCTCGAAGCCCTGTAACAACTTGGGTTGATTTACTAGTCCTGGAAGCCTTGGTTGGACAAATGCTCTAGAAGCCCTTGGTGGGTTGAGTTACTAGTCCTAGAAACCTTGGTTGGACAAACAATCTGGAAGCCCTGTATAAGTTGTGGATTGAGTTACTAGTTCTAAAAGCCTTGGTTGGACAAACGCTCTGGAAGGCTTGGATGGAGACCAATCTGGTGATGATTTTGGTGATGTCCAACTGTGAGGTGGAATCACTATTTGATGGGTTGAGGTGGATGGCCTCTGGAAGCCTTGGACAGTTTTTGATTGATGTGTTCTATGAGATACCATGTTCATGCTTGGAATATGGCACAGGGGTGAATGGTTGAAGAGAGATTTGGCTCAACCATTCTACGGTCGGGTGGAACGTGGTAGTCCCATCTCCGGTTAGTTCATTGAATTCATAAATGAGAAACACTTTCCTTGATTTCCATGTGTAAAGTTACTGGCATATTTATGGATTTGATGGTTTTCATGTTTATTGTATTTCTATTCCTATTATGTTGGTTATATGCACATTTTATGACGACAGTTATGTATGGATTTTAGCATGTTTTTAGTTGTATGTGAATGGATAATGTGTCTATGGCCTAATAGATGATAATGCAGCAAATGGCATGAGGAAATATTGGTTCATAGTGACTCTCAGATAAGTATGAGATCCCTACGCTTAACTCTGCTATTTACAACTTTAGATTACATGTCGACGATATGTTTGACGAAATGCTTGTCATGGCTAGTAGGGATCCAGTCAAGGCCTTGAACAAGTATTTGCTTTAATGTTGTCATTTCTATGTTACTTCACTAGTTTGAAGACATGGATTAGTTCTAGGCAGTGACCCGGGCTCTGGGCTTGAAAAAATGGCTCAAATCTCGGAGTCGTTGGCACAACATTGATAATTTTGGTCCACAATCATTGGCAGGCGAGCCTGTGAGAGCGAATTTAGTTTTTTGGGCACTCCCTTTCCCATAGCATGAGAGCGACTATGGCCCAAGAGACCTAAAACAACAATGGGACCCAAGGATGCACTGTCTGAGTGGTTGAATTGTCCTATGAGGGTTTTGTTGATGATGTTGGATGTCTGTATGGTGTGTTTCCATCAGTTCTACTTCCTTAAGGTGACCTAGGAGATCAATTCATATCATAGTTGCCTCTCATTGCATGGTTACCCCAGTTGTCTGTTTGTTTGGGTAGATGTGGGAGGATGGTGTTACATAATCATTGTTTGATGGGTTGAGGTGATTTGGCCTATGGAATCCCCTGATGGTTTTGATTGATGTGTTTTATGAGATCCCACATTCATGCTTGGAATATGGCACGGGGGTGACTGGATGAAGAGAGATTTGGCTTAACCAAGTCTACGGTCGGGTGGTACATGGAAGTCCTAGACCTTATTATTATTTTGCCAAAATTTAGAGGGAAAAATTATGTAAGAGATATCTACTAGCAAAAGCTTTGGAGGAATATATTTTTTTTGAAGAGTCAAATTGGTAAGAGATCACCATAGTCATATACCAATTTTGCAGAGGACAAATTTGAGGTATTTCATTTCATCCTATTAATAATCTCGTTCTCTTCCCTATTTTATTCAAAAAATGTTTATTTTTCTAAATATGTTTATAAAAGAGAACCATAATCCTTATGTCATTCATTTATCAAAATTTATAGGGGAGATTTCCGCAGGAGACATTTACTAGCAAAGACTTTGGAGTGGAAATAATTTTTTGAAGAACCAAATTTGTAAGGCATTATCACTTTGGAGTGACAAGAATTTTTTGAAGAACCAAATTTGTAAGGCATTATCAAAAGTCACATAATAATATACAAAAGAGAAAATTTAGGTATGTAACTTCATTTTTAGGTATGTGACTTGTGATAATGCCTTGGCGCTGCGATTTTTCCTCAGGCTTCCATTTGAGGAAAGGTCTACATTTGTGGAAAGGTCTTGCCATCCTCTAAAAATCCATTTGCCCAGATTTTGTAGAGGTGGCTTAGTTTTGCAGAAAATGCAAAAAAGTGGCAAAAAAACTAGCATTCTGGACCATTTTTTGACAAGCACTGCGCTTCTGGAGCGACCTTGGGAGAATGGATTTTTGAAGGTCTTCCCATGCTCCAAATTCATAAATTAAAAATGTTTTGGAAACTATACTTGAAGGGATAGTTGACCATTCTCTCATATTTGAATTTTGACCCTTGGAAGGCACCTAAAAGTAAACTCAAAGTCAGTGTTGTGCTTCTGCATTTTTCTGTGTTTTAAATTGTAAATTTCACTGTGTAAATTTCGAGTTTCTAGTTTGACTTAGTCAAAGTCAAGATTCTCTATGTATTGGCACTAGTTACGAGGCTAGGTGATGTAGGAATGAATAAATGTACATCATAGGTTGTTTTTGATGTTTATTAGGCCTCATAAAAGAAACAAACTCCTAAACAAACTCTTCATGAAGTGTTTGAGTTTCACCTTCTCACTCTCACCTGTTGGTTGACAGAATCTTGGAGTCAGTTCCTCCACCAAGGAATTCGACTCCTGAAGGTGGGAAAGTGGTTTAGGAGAGTCTATATGTATCATTTCTCCTCAGGAGAATAAGGTTGAACTTTTTGTGAAGGAGGCTTGCATTGTAATCATCTTTCAGCTAATACAAATACAAGTTGTAGCTATTTTTAAGGAAATCTAACCCAGTGAGTTCATGGTTATTGTACTTCATTCTTTTTATTTTCTCATGGTCTAAACATCTTTATCTACATTATATCTCTTCTTTCTATGAATGCCTTGTGATAAAATACTCAGAATTCTTGTTTTTCAAGCTCTGTTATCTGGTTTTCATAGTTATGTGTTTTGTCTTCCTAAGCTAATGAAATCATGTTTATTTATGCTCATTAGTTACTTCCACACTATATGCTATATACTACACTAATAAATACTCAAATTACACCATGGCTTCTGACATCTAGCTCCTTCTTATGTTTTCTCCTGCATTCCCACAGCCTAGACCTACTTGTGGCTCCAAACCCTAAGTTCATCAAATTCTTAAAAAACCAATTTTTCACACACAAACAAAAATACACATATCTAGCCTAAAATTCATTTGCTTTAAAGTCATATCACTGATAAGGGACTTAGAGAGATCCATCTCATGCTCAGTAGGGATAGCTACTGAGCTAAAGTGGTTTGAGGTTACCCTTGTCGATTTCCTTTTCAGCCTAGGAGATTGTAAGGACTAACAAGTTCATTCAATGTATTGTTACAAGTTAACTACAAGGAAAAATATTTTATAAAACTATGAGTGATATAGGGGAAAGAACATATGGACTTACTTTCTACTTACATTACAAAAATCAATGCAATGACTCCAAGAACTGAGTTATATTTAAACTACATGTATAATTTTTGAAGCAATGGTAAATGTGATTCGTGAGATTTGCAATAGTAAAAAAATATAATAGCAAAAAATAATCATTTAATACTATATATATATTTGGTAGAAAATTTGAACTCTTTATTAAGTAAATAAAAAGTTATAGTGTAGATGCAATGAAGCATTCATATATCAAAACTGTGAATCTACCATACGCAGAAAGTGAAGATGACAACATATTGAGAAAAAAGCGGATATGCACTTACTCAGTACTGATAATCCATCAAAAACAACTCAAAAAGTAGAGATCAAAAAGCGGGTCTCTCTGAATAATCAGAGAAAACATCCCATAATCAGTGATAATATCCAAAACCATTTATCTAGTACAACATAACTAAACAGAAACTGAAATGTTGTCATAAGATAAGAAAAAGTCTCATAGCCTGCCAATATGTACATATTATAACATAAACCAAAAGAATAAAATGGAGAGATTAGAGGTAAGGGGCCCGATCCGAAACTATGACCAGCCCATTGTCTGAGACGATTATGTGCTAAGGATCTAGAGCCTGGTTTAAGCCTTTTTTAGAGAAATAGTTGGCCTCCATATTCCTCTCCCTGTAAATGTGACAAATGGTTAAATCATCAAAGGCTGATTTACAATATAAAATTTCATCTAATATAGGAATTAGAGTAATATATTGACAACGCTGCACATTATTTTCCCAGTTAATCACATTCAGGGAGTCACCAAAAACCTGAGTCGAATCCACCCCCAACTTCCTTAACCAACATAAGAGAATTTTCAAAGTATTAAGTTCAGAAAAAATTATTTGAACCTGAACCAATACCCACAAAAGATTTAAATATTTTTTGTTCATTTAAGTGTATGACGATCCCAACCCCACAACAATCATGGGCATCTGAAGCCCCATCAAAATAAGCCCATGAGATATCCATTCTAATGTTTTCTTCCTGAATAATCTGATAAGGAAGAGTAGGAATGATGTGTGGTATCATCTCGAAAATCGAAGAACATTGAATAGATAGAACATAAGGTTCTGAAGGCCAATCCATAAAAAAGCATTTGTTGCGAGAAAACCAAATACCCCAGCAAGTAATCGGGGCAATATTCCTATAATGTATATCAGGTGAAAGAAACCACCAATTTTGCCAAGCATCCTCCATAATGTTCCTAGTCCAATGAGAAACAATACCAACTATCTTCAAAAAGATTTCATAGGTTCTTAATGCAAAAGGACAAGACAAAAAGAGATGATATGAACTTTCTTCAGAATTTTTGCACAGGGCACAACAATCTAGCCCATGTTTGTTCCTTTTTTGAAAGTTTTCCCAAGTTGGGACTTTGTTTCTAAGAATCCACCAAAAAAAAAAACTATATTTTGAAGGACAAATGAGTTTCCATAGAGACTTTAACCATGAGTACAGAAGACATCCCACCCTTCTCTCCCTTTGAAAATTATAACCAAACTTCAGATCATAAAATCCATTTGGAGAGTATACCCATAGAATATCATCAACTCTATCCTTTAAACATACATTTGATCTCTGCAGTTCCATTGTGTAATCCCTCTAGGCGCCTACCCTCTGTGGCTCAAGCTCTAAAGCCCCCACAGAAATCCAACCCTGATTCCATATGGTAGCTGATTCCTCATGGGAGATTTGGTTGAATGTAAAAATCTCCTTGATAACAAGTGACTCACACAGTTCCCTAAGAAGAATGAAAGCCTCGTTACAACTAACCCGTGGATCCACTCCCACTCTAACATCAGTACCATTGCCAACCATCCAGATAGCCCAACAACAATAATGTCAAAAGAGTCAGTTGTTGCCTTCCATATGATCGAAGAGTTTCTAGAAGACTTCTCCGAAGTTCTCAACCAAACCATGAAGTCTGTGGGATCAACGTGTTTCCTTTCAATCACCAAAGTCCATAAGGAGAGATCCTTTATACCCCACCCTCCCTTCTCTTTAGGACAAGAAATTTTCTCCCAAGCCACCCATGGAAGTACATCATCCACTTTGGAACCCACCCATAGAAACCGACCACAGATTTTCTGGATTTGTGATAAGATGCCTTTTGGAACCCATGAAAGAGAAATATAGTAAACTAGAATAGCCTGAAGGACCGGTTTAATAAGAACCAAGCGCCCGACTCGAGATAGCCACTTAAAACTCGAGTGATTAACTTTTTTTTCAATGTTTGTCACTAACCATTTCCAGTCTGATTTTTTGTAGGAGTTCGACTTCAACAAGAACCCAAGGTATTTTAGGATTTCCATTAGAGATTTAACTTCAAAAGGAAAAATATATACAAATCTATTTATCTCTGCCCTAGTAAGTCCATTGTATACTCAGCTGCGACAAACAGCTAGAGATGAGGAGATCAAATGGAGGTTAAAATCAAGACAGATATGGCTGCGTGAAGGAGATAAAAACACCTCCTACTTTCATAAACAAGCTACAGTCAGGAAGGCAAGGAATACAGTTAGCACAATTAAAGACAATGAAGGGAACAGCTACGAGACCCAGGACTCCATAAAAGCAGCTGCAACCTCCCACTTCAAAACTCTCCTAACAGAGGACAAAAGCGAGGAGGATTACTCAAGTTTACTTCAACACATGACTAGAGAAGTCACTCAAGGAATGAACAACAAGCTCACCCAAGAAGTTGAAGAGGAAGAAGTCCAAAAGGCCATCTGGAGCCTCCATCTGGACAAAGCTCCAGGTCCTGACGGGTTCCCAATCAGTTTTTACAGAGAATACTGGCCGATGATCAAAAAGGACCTCCTAAAGATGATACGCTGGGTCCTTCGGAAAGGAAAATTAGGGGGTTACACCAACTCAACTTATTTAGCTCTAATCCCAAAAGAGAACAGGCCCACTACCTTCTCTAGATTCCGGCCCATATCCTTATGCAATTCTGCTTACAAAATAATTACAAAAATTTTGTCTTCAAGACTCAAGCCTCTTCTCTCCTCCTTAATCTCAGAAAATCAGGGAGGTTTTCTAGCCAATAGACACATATCTGACTCCATTCTTCTCGTTCAAGAAGCCATCCATTCTAGTATTAGTCAAAAGGAAAAAGGATTTATCCTAAAACTAGATCTTGCCAATGCCTTTGATAGGGTTAGACATTCCTTTCTATTTGTTGTACTGCACAAAATGGGATTCAATACCTCCTTCATTAACATGATCAAAGCATGCATCTCTAACCCCTGGATTTCCCCTCTGGTGAATGGAACACCTTGTGCAGCCTTTCAATCCTCCCGAGGTCTCAGGCAAGGCTGCCCCCTGTCCCCTTATTTATTTATTCTTATGGCTGAATCCCTTAGCAAAGCCTTGGACTACAATCGAAGAATAGGCCTAATCACAGGCATCCAATTTGAGCAGGGCACAAAAAATATCAACCATTCCCAATTCGCAGATGACACCCTCTTGATGGGAGGAGCCTCGAACACCATTGCAAGGCGCTTCAAAAAGATCCTGGATCAATTCATGGACTATTCTGGAGGAAAAGTTAATCAAGTTAAAATCTGCATCTATGGATGGAATGCAACAACTCACACCATTCACAGCATTGCAAACATATTAGGGGTCTCATATAAGCTAGATTGGAGCCACTTCACCTATCTAGGGATGCCGATGAGTATGGGACCTCTGAAGACCGAAACTTGGAACGAAATCCTTGACAAAATCAAAAGGAAAATCCAGCAATGGGGATCTATGTGGCTAAACCCAGCAGGACGCCTCGTTCTTCTAAAATCAGGTTTGATCTCTCTTCCCATCTATCGCTTTTCATTGATACAAGCTCCAATGACCTTCCATCATAAATTGGAAAAGGCTCTTAGACACTTCCTCTGGCAAGGAGGGAAAACAGAGAAGAAAAAGTTCAACTTGGTTAGCTGGAAGAATGTCATCCAACCCCAGGAAAAAGGAGGACTTGGAATAAGGTCTCCAAAACTATTGAATTTAGCTCTTGGGGCTAAAATTGTTTGGAGGCTAATTACAGGGGACACAGCTTGGTGGAAATCAGTTCTAGAAGCCAAGTATCTCAACAGCACTAGGCTCCAGCTACTGGAAACCAATATCCCCAACAGAGACAGCTCCAACATCTGGAAATTATGTAAGAAAATCATTCCCTTTATGATCCAACACATCTCAAAAGTTCCAGGAGGGGGGAACAGCATCAGTATCTCCAATGACAGAATTCTAGGTCAGTGCCCTATTGGGTCCAACACAGATGCAATTCCAGCCATAAACTGGCTAAATAACAGAGGAATCTGGTGCCTAGCTCAAATTGCGCAGTGGGGAAATCCCTCGCAAGCATGGACAGGCTGGACTCTACCGGATTATCCAAGGGAATTAGAAACAAGTTTCCTCGCACTAAAGAGCCATCTGCATAGTAAAGCTCCGATTCAAAGAGGGGGAAAAGACAGCTATCGTTGGGATCCTACAGGAACCCTTTATACAGCTAAAGCAAGGTATCACCATCTATGTGAAAGCGCCTCTCCACAGGCCATCTGGAGTCATTGGAGATTGGTCTGGAAGGCGGAAGCCCCTCCTAAAGTAAAATTCTTCAGCTGGCACCTCTTGAAAGGTAAGGTCTTAACAGCTGAAAACTTAAAAAAAAGGGGCATTCTGGGCCCTTCCAGGTGCCCAAATTGTTGCCAAGCAGAAGAAACAATGCAACATTTGTTCATAGATTGCCAAGTAGCCGTAAAATGTTGGAAAGATATGGCTTCAGTTGGGGAAGTCGATTGGGATCCAAAGCCATCCATAGCAGAAACAGTCTACAATTGGAAGAAACTTTGCCCATGGAAAAGCAAGAAGAGTAAATTAACACAGCGGATATGGAACACAATACCTTTAACTCTTCTTTGAAGCATCTGGTTAGCCAGAAATAAGAAGGTTTTTCAAGATAAAGGATACAACATTAGAATCATGTGTCATAAAGCCAAGAGCTTAGCGGTGGAAGCTGTTACAACTCGCACTCACAGCAAAATCAAGCTCAGCAATTACAGTACAGAAGAAAGAAACTTGATTAATTATGGACATGGTAGCATTATCAGCGCCCAGGAACTAGAAAAAGAAAATCTGCATTTGAAGGAGCCAACTATAGTTTAGAAACTGAGGCTTAAGGAAGAATAATTTGCTCTCTGGCTGAGCAATTTCAACAGATACTACCTGTTCTTCGATGGTGCCTCAAAGTCTAATCCTGGCCTAGCAGGCGCAGGAGGCCTCATCTGCAATGCAAATGGCGAGCCTATCTTGCATTTCGAATGGGGATTGGGTGAACTCTCCAATAATAGGGCTGAGGGATTGGCCTTGTTCCAAGGACTCACCCAATTAATCAAGTTGGGAATCATGAAGGTGAATGTCTTTGGCGACTCTGCGATCATAATTCGGCTCATGGTGCAAAGACAGAGTTCGCCAAATACACTGCTGCAACAAATCAACAACAGGAATCAAATATTACATGGCATGTTGGAGGAGGCCCGCTACTATCATATCCTACGGGGACTCAATAAAGATGCTGACAAATATGCCAGCAAGGCCTATGAACACCCCAAAGGCCAACTCAGCTGCAACGATATCTTGTCCACCCAACCACTACCATGAGAACCGCGCATATAGTCAGCACATGGGGCACCGTAACCAATAGAATCTGCCACTGCAGGTAAATCAGCAGAGCAGAGGACAGAACAGATAAGGTTGAGAGGAAATGCATCAGAAGCCCGATCAAGCAATCAGTTCAGAGCATGGGAACCAGGATTCACAAAGAAGGAAATCGTCCTCGCCATCAAAAACTAGATTTTGGTCAAGATATGCGTTGGAAGAAACATAGGAGCATTGGGATGTGCAGCTCCCCCTCCCATCATCGCAATCAGAGAAATTCTTTATATATCCCTGTTATGCAGACTCAACACCCCACAGTTGAAGCTTATCTTTGTAAGCCAAAGAGCGGAATCGCAGCCGAGTTTCACCAAGCTATCTGTGATAGCTTCTGTCAGCCCGATTATATATCCCCAAGCGTTCTTAGCATCCCCGAGAGCATTGCTGCTCTTAATAGCAGCAAGATAAATCTTCAGAAGCAAGGAGACAAACAAAGGATCAGTGCCAACAATCAGTTAAAGGGATCAATGGAGCGTCTTGAACAATGTTTCCATTGCAGGGATCTGCAAGCCGAGTTTGAAGAAGTTCGAGCTCAACAGAGAGCGTTGGAGGACCAAGTGCACATTTTGGAGACCAGGCTTGAAGAACAATTCAAAATCCTCCATGAAAAATATAGAGCGTTGATGAATCTCTTTTTGCACAGGGTACACTCCCTTCATGAGCAGTTCAGTAGTTTAAACAATAGATGCAGCCATGCAGAAGAAAGGATCGAAATCCTTAAGCATATGATGGAAAAGAAAGATGCTACATCCCCCTCCAGCGCAAAGCCAATCGAAGCTGACCAGGATCCAGAGGGATCAACTGCAAGGTAGATGAGCCATATTGAGATTGATTAGTCATGTTTTGCAAATGTAAATTTTGGGGCTGGCAGTATGTAAAAATCTATAGTAGTATAAGCAGTACTAAGGACAGTCAAACCAAAGTCAGAACCAAGGAAAGATACCTTTTTGTGATTCCTTGGCTTCAAAATGCTCTTGAAGCATCTCATGTATGGCAATCTGCCTTCTTTTTTTAGATTAATACATAGCACCCGATCTTTGTCTAAAAAAAAAAGTCCATTGTGAGTAATAGAGGTTTTTTGTGCATTTATACTCATCCCTATAGCTTTAAGGAATAAATCCAGAATTGACTACAGCTTAGCAAGATCTCCCCTTGACCCATCACAAAAAAGAAAAATGTCATCCACAAAAAGAAGATGAGTAATGAAAAGATTTATGGTGATTTCAATGCCTTCATATTCTCCCCTTCTAATGACAAAATGAATCAATTAACTCAAACCTTCTACAACAAAAAGGAACACAAGGGGAGATAAAGGGCATCCCTAACGAAGGCCCCTATGACTATAGAAAAAAATAGAGGCCGCCCTGTTGATGAGAAAAACAAAACTCACGTTGGTAATATAACTAATGACCCAATTAATAAAACCAATATTGAATCCCAAGTGAGTCAGCAGTGGGCATAAATACATCAAACTGATCTTATCATAATCCTTTGAAAGATCAATCTTAACAATCATTCCTTTTTTATTATTCCTTTTGATACTGTGCAAGGATTCCTGGGCCACACCAATAACTTCATGGATTTTCCTACCCTCAAGAAAGCCAAATTGTTCCAAGGAAATGTTTTTTGAGAGAATAGGTTTTAATCGACGAGCAATAGTTTTTGCTATAATTTTGTATGTGCAATTACATAAGGATATGGGTCTGAAATCATCAAAACTTTGAGGATCATTGGATTTTGGGATTAAAACCAAAAATTTTGTGATACATGTGTCGTGAACAAATCCCTTGTGTCTAGATTCCCCCACCGATCTAGCCAGCTCATCCCCAATTAGATCAAAGAAATGTTGGAAAAATTCCATCGTCCATCCATCAGGACCCGGGCTCTTCTCTTTTTGCATAGAGTGAAGAACCCCCTCCACTTCACCCTTATATACGGGGGCCATAAGGATATCGTTATCATCATTTTCCACAAAACGAGGGAAAACTTGTGCAACCTGAATGACTTCGGCAATGGTGGCCTCAGGGGGAGTTTTGGACAGGTTTTTGAAATGGCTAACCCCCATTGTTGACAACTTGCTGAAAGAAGAAGTTGACTCCCCTTCTTCATTTTCAATTTCCAGATCATATTTGAGTTTTTCCTTCCTTTAGCATAGTTCTGGAAAAAATTTGAGTTTTCATCCTTGCCTCAAGCCAAATGGATCTACTTTTCAACCTCCATTTTTCTTCATTTTCTTTCAAAATCCTCAACCTTTCCCCCTCCATAGCTTTTGTCCCTTTTTTTTTTCTTCGGTCTCATACCCATCCCCTTCCAGGCTTTCCAATGCCTCCAAATCATACTCAATATATTTTAATACAACTTCATCCCTTAAAGTTTTTTCCTTTCCCCAAGAGATCAATGCTTGTTTCAATTTTTTTAGTTTCCCCAGGAAGTACTAGGCAAAGGATAACCCCAAGGATCCATTATGAGAAATCCAAATCTCACGAACCAATTTATTGTAAGACATATCTTTTAGCCACGAAGAATTGAATTTAAAAGGCGAGCCAGGCTTCCTACTAGCCCCTTTTAGTTCCGTAAAAATTGGGAACTGATCCGAGTCACCCCTAGAACCAACCCATTGACGTAAAAAAGGTATATGTGTAGCCAGATCTTCTTTGATCAGAAAGCTATCTAAGCACTTGGCTACCCTTGCCTCACCAACCCTCCTATTTCTCCGGGTATGAGTTTCTCTTAGAAGATCAACGTCAACAAATATACCCATCCGAATCTTATTTAGGAAGTAATCAACCAAAGGGTCCACCTATGCATTTGGTCCCCAGGATTCATAGATCTCTAAGGAGACATTTAGATCCCCTCCAACCACAAGGTTTGTGCAATTTAGCAAGGATTTTAAGAACAAATTATTCTAGAAAGGAATACGACCCTTATAGGTTCCATAGATATTTAGGAGAGTTAAATTTGTATAGAGTTCAGATGAGTAAACCTTCACTCCCAACATCAAATCGGAGCCCAGGAGTTTAAGAGTTTTAAACTGCAATCTTTTATGCCCAATGCCAACCCCCCTAAATTCTCATTTGCATCTAGATCCACAAAGGACCAACTAAACATCATGTTTCTCAAAATATTTATTACATAATCCTCAAGACCCAGGGTCTCTTGGAGCATAATAACATCACAACACACATTCTTAAGAAAATGTTTTAAAGCCAACTTTTTCGGGGACTCACAATCCCTCTACAGTTGAAAGACAAAAAGATCATTTGGAAACCGCCAAGGGGGTCATCATTGCTCTAAGCGACCGTTTTAGGGATAATTTTTTTTCCATCAGTTATGTAAAGCTTGGCTTTTAACTGGGCTTTAGATAGGTTCGGTTTCCTCCCCTGAGTCTTAGGAGGGCCAACAAATTCATATAAGAGGCCGAGGCCTCCCACCAGATCAGATGGTGTCTTTTATCCTGAGGCTGAAGGTTGTAATGAGGCTTGTCCGTGCAAAATACCGAGGGAGAGGGAAAATCATAACCCACCAACGAGGGTCCAGAAAGATTTAAAGTCAGAATCAATGTAATGATGTTGTCAAGGGCCAAGGAGATATTGCAATGGGGACATAATGCTTCAATGGATGGCCTGGAAGGACTAGGCCCGAAACAAAGATACACAAGGGGCGAATACAAAAAAGAAAGAGAGGGAGGAAGTGGGAGGCAATACCTGCAAGGAGAGATGCCTCCAACTTGTCATCTCGCATGCTCGTTAAAAGAAGCAGTCCTACTAGCCTCATCAGGAGCTACCCACTAATCTTCATTGTTTTCATTTTGAACTTGAACCTCAGCCTGATTTTCCCTTGGAGGAACTTCCTACTCCATAAATACATCCACAGGCTGCTCTTGCGTTTCCTGAACCAACTCCACCCTACTCTTCCTTCTGCGTCTGAACCCTAAAGGGTAGTCCCTTGCGAAATGGCCATGTTTATGACAACGGTGACATCGATAGGGAAATTGTTCATAGTCCAGGATCTGCGTAAAGGAGTAGCCAACCACTTGAATCTGCATCATGTTTGCCAACCCCTCCCTTGGGTCCAACTTAACTAGAATATGCGCCACCTTCCTATCCATAATTGCTTGGAAAGACATATCAGCTTCCAAAAAAGTTCCCAAGATGTTCCTGATCGCCATGAACACATCCATCGACCAAAGTTGTGGAGCGAGTGATGGAAGGCACACCCACACTAAGATCTCTCCCAATATTTATCGCTGTGCATCAAAGAGGGGGTGTCATCTTTTAAAGAAAAATGGAACTTTCCCAAAACCCCAGTTTCTCTCCAGAACCCAAAAAATGACTTCCCCATTTGAGAAGCGAACCATAAACCAACCCATTAACAAGCAAATAAACTCCGTCTGAGAAACTGACCCTGATGACCATTCCTTACTTTCCATTCCTTTATATAGTTTGTTGTAAATTGTCTACCCTTGACCTGTCCCACAATGATTCACTTAGATGCGTTCATTGCTTCATCTAGCCGAATGTCGACCCCTAAGATTAGTTTATGTTTCTCCTCCTTCTTTCTTATAACCTTCCCTTTCTTCCTCTTCTGACCAGAGGACAGACCATTTACTAATGGGGAAACATATAAATTTTCTTCATCCCCATCGCTTTCTAAGCCCTGAATACCTCCCAAGGGATAGTTTGGTGAAAATATAAAGTTTTGCAAACCTTCAAGGGCCAAATACTCCCCACCAGTGCTGAAAATGGGAATATGACCACCCTCCTTCACCTACAAATACCCCACCTCAGGATGTCCAACCAAGTATGAGCCTTTACTTGGGTAAACATGAACCCCTAACTCGACATTCCCTGATTCTTCCTAAAGAGGCAAACCCGTTGAAATATTTACCTCCAGAAACCCAATGAAAGGTTTCTCCCCAGCAACAATAGACTCTGCTTCTAAAAGAAATGACTCTGATAGGTTGATAGCACAAGATGAAATAAGGATTTTACAGTTCAGAATTTTGTACATGCTCGTGCCCCGACCGACTTTCCCTCCCCCTGTAACTCATTACGGTATGATTTGAACCCTTCCTACCTCTTTAAGCTACTACTTCTTAAAATATCTTCTAGACCACCCATTAAAACCATTGAACCAAAGACTGTAGGAGAGGATTTAGAGCTTACCTGAAAAACCATCGATGTCCCTACAGAAAGGCCTCCCAGAGTTGCTCCATTCAGACCTTCATGGATTTCAGAGTTTGGAAAACTGTAAACCACCTTTGAGGAAGGGAGTTTTGACTCCTCCAACATCCCTAGTCCACCACCATAATTCCGTGCGAGCTTCGTACACAAAATTTCGCTAAGTGGAGACTTTGCTGGCATAACCACCTTTGCCATCACCAGATTCTTCTCTATCGGTTCCAACCCCCAAATCGACAGTGTGTCCTTTGGAGCCAGGTCCAAGTCCACATAGTCAGATGGGTTCACCATTATGCAAATAGTGTAAAGAAGAATAACTAAAAACCAAAAACCAACTGGAGCCCGGTGAGTGCTTCGAGCGAAACCCAACAACAAATGGGAACCTAGGAGACCAAAACCTCCTGGGAAAAGAGCGACCCAGGATGAAGAATATGAAGAGATTGTAACCAACACAATTTAGGAGAAGGTAAGATAAGACAAGAAAAAAATAATGATGCCTTCGGTCATCCAAGTGACAAAAAACTATTAGATAATTAAGAATGGAATAAGGAGATAGACAAAAATAAAATGAAAACCTTCCTTAGAAAGACCATCATTACCACGACGCCTAGCCCCATGCTTGGCCCATCATCTGCACGGCTGCCCCACACCTGTGCCATGCAACATTTGTCTGGAAAAACCTCTCGCACCACCAGGTCCTAGGTCAACCATTACTGGTTTATGCCAGAGCTCGATTCCCCCTCCTATCGCCCAACATGTTTCTTCTATAATATGTCCCAAAAAATAATAATTTTTTTTTTTTGCTATATTTACTTCCATGTCAATAAATTAAAAAATGCTTTTCATTTATAAGGAAGATTATGCAAATTCCAAAGGGTAACTAAGGAGAACTTTGAATACATGAAATGTGTACAAGGAGATGATAAAATAAATTAATATAATTGCATCATAGGAGGAGCAATCCAACAACAACATGCATCGAAGGCATGCAATCATTGATATATTCTTTTATGTACATTGAGTTTAATTATCGTAGGGAATGCTAATTTTCAATTGTTTTGTTGTAGAAAAGACAATGAAATGCAATCCATTTAGCACATAAGAAATGAGGAGAAGGAATAAAAGGGTTGATTGCAAAGTTTGTGAGTACTTATGTTTTTAGCCTTACTTAAGATTTCATATTTGTTGTGGTCATTAGATTTAAATAATTAATTTACACTCATGTTGGATGTGATCTTCTAATAGGTACTAACATACAAAGAAGACAATAAATATAATTGAAGTTCAAGTGATGAATGACAATCAATATAAATGAATGTTATTGCAAGTTGTATGTTTTGGAATATTTATTTATAAAAATAGGGATTTTGTATGTACTCGACATATTGCGTCGATTCCATGAGGACATATTACCAAAAAGAGTAACAATCACATATTGACATTTTGTTTAACGCATTGACATAATGTCCCAATTTGATGCCAATAAGTTACCAATAAATGTAACAATTACATATTGATTATATTTTGATTACTATGAATCTTTAAGATATCCCATTTTGTTTAACAATGGGTTTCTTATTCATATTAGTATTGGTTTCAAATTATATTGCATTGTCGAATTTTTCCAAATGTTGCTTTGTCAATTAATCACTAAATGAGTGATGTACATTACTACAATCAATAGAGGTATAAGTTGATGGATGGATAATGTGTTAATGCAATCATTATATCAAAAACATAATAATTGAAATATAAGAATCAAAATTATTATAAAAAGTAATTGATTCTTAGGTAATTAATTGAAATTTTGTAAGCATTGTATTATTTTCAACTTACTAAATGCTATCGACCATAAAAATGGATACTAGTGCACTTCTATCAGTAGTACACATGATCCAGGTGGATATTGGCAGCTATAGTTTACTATTTTTGGCAGTTTTTCAGGTTCTAAACTTCTAGAGCTATTTTGAGACCATAAATGGCGTTTTTTTTGGAAATATTGCTTTAGGCGATTTCATTAAAACCATATTTTTAGTCGTAGTCCTTGGAGATATCTTTCCAAGGAGGTATCATGCGCGTCAAACAAAGATAATATGACCAAGTTACGACCCTGAGAAGTTGGCTGCCCAACTAACCCCAATGGGGCCCATAAACTCTTGGTGTTACATTTCCTCGGGTTAGGGTTTTGGTTGTTTAGGGTTTTATCTTATTGTTCAATAATGAAAATTCCCTTGAGCCTCATTGTTAATCAGTTCAGAGGCATGCAACCAATACACTGTCAAGATCGAGCAGAAGTTTAAAAGTAAGATGCGAGACTCTGGATCTGCGAATCTGAAGCAAGGGAAAGGTGCCCCCAAACCACAG
Organism: Pinus taeda; assembly: GCA_000404065.3. Classification (NCBI taxonomy): domain Eukaryota; kingdom Viridiplantae; phylum Streptophyta; class Pinopsida; order Pinales; family Pinaceae; genus Pinus; species Pinus taeda. The sequence continues at coordinate 80,442 of APFE030774549.1, forward strand.
AACAAAGGACAAAGCCAAGGTGGGACATCCCAAGACAACCCGCCAAGGCCACAAGCAAATGACAACACTGCGAAGCAAAAGAAGGACACAGGAAAGTGGTGTGAGTTCCATAAGAGCTCCACCCACAACAACATTGAGTGTCGGGCCAAGTAGTCACTGGCGATCGAACTGAAGGCTTCAAAATTAGATGCATGTTCTGACTCTGATTCAAAACTCGACAAGGGGAATGAAAAAGGGAATCGGATTATTAATGCGGAGCCCAATGTCACTGTCGCAATCACAAAGATCCCCCAAGATCCAGAGGAGGAGGAGGAGTGTCTCTTCCACTCCCAGATGTGGGTAAAGGGTTCCCTGCTACAGTTCATTGTCGACAGTGGGAGCCAAAATAAACTCATTACAGTAGATGTTGTGAAGTGGTTGGGCTTACCAACCACAACACACCCACAACCATACACCATCAAGTGGTTTCACCAAGGACGGGATCTGTGCATAAGCCAACAATGTCGCCTTCCATATAGCATCAAGTCCTTCACGGATGAGGTATTATGTGAAGTTTCTCCCCTTGAGTTTGTGATGTATTATTAGGCCAAACATACTTGTGGAAGCGACATGTTGTGTATCAATTAAGGCCTCACGTTGTTATTGTTACATTGGGAAGTAAGTTGTACAGGATACCGCAGGTAGCACTGCCTACCACCATCTCTCTGGTTACTGCAAAAAAATGTAGTAAGCTCATTTAAAAATGGGGAAATTTGTGTTCCTGATGATACACCCTCAAAAAAAGAAGAAGATGGTGGCAATGATCTCCACACAGGGCCCCTCTACACGACAACAATAGATGGACAAGGTCGTGGAGGAGTACGAGGACATCTTCACCTCCCCCATAGAGGTGCCTCTGCACTGTTAGGTCAATCACTTCATTGACTTGACCCCAGGTGCATTGTTACCAAATGGACCAATCTATTGATGCTCCATTCTCGAGAATGATGAAATCAAGAGGAAAATTTAGGAGTTGCTACAGAAAGGTCACATTCGACTGAGTTCATCACCCTGTGGGAGCCTCATCGTGTTGGTACAGAAGAAGGATGGGATGGGACTTGGAGACTCTGTATTGACTATTTGTGCTGAACAATATCACTATCCGGAATAGGTACCCGATCCCATTGATTAATGAACTTCTGGACCAACTCAAGGGGGCAAAATATTTTAGCAAGATTGACTTGAAGTCTGGATATCACTAGGTACCAATCGAACCCTCCGATGTGTGGAAGACTGCCTTCAAAGCCAAGGAGAGCCTTTTTGAATGGTTGGTTATGTCTTTTGGGTTGACGAATGCTCCTACAACCTTCATGAGGCCGATAGATGACATATTGTGTCCATTCACCAACTCATTTGTCATGGTATACTTGGATGACATCCTGATCTTCAACCATAGTTGGGAAGAGCACCTCCACCACATCCGACAGGTTCTCCAAACATTGCGGTAACAAATATTGTGTGCCAATTTAGAGAAATGTACTTTTGGCATGACCCAGGTTCAGTATCTAGGATACATTATTGATGAATGAGGGGTGCATGTGGATCCAGCCAAGATTCAAGTCATTCAGGATTGGCCAGCCCCTACCACTCTGACAGAGCTCTGCAACTTTTTGGGTCTTGCCAATTTCTTCTGCACGTTTTGTTGGGGTTCTCCCACATCACTTGGCCCTTGAGTTAAGTCACCAAAGGAGGAGCAAAAGAAAAATTATTTTGGTCTAAATCTTAACAGAAGGTATTCACAGAGTTGAAACACCACCTTTGTTCTGCACCAGTGCTCACATTACCATACTTGCAACAACCATTTGAGATCGAGATAGATGCCTCTGAATATGCAATTGGGGCAGCCCTTACTCAACAGGGGCATCCAATGGCATATCACAGTGAGAGAATTTTAGATATAGTCCAAAAATATCCCACTTATGACAAAGAGATGTATTTCACTGTGCAGGCTTGCCGACAATGGAAGCATTACATTTTGGGGAAGGAAATGGTCATCCGCATAGACCACTGACCCCTACAGTTCATACAGATGGAAGGGAAGTTCCAGAATGATCGCCATCAGAAGTGGTCCACATACCTGAAATAGTTCCATTTGAATATCAAGTACAATAAGGGCAACACAAATAATGTTATAGACTACCTCAACCGACCACCGATCATGGTGTTAACCACCGTGCTCAACTCTTGTGGGCACGAGACTTATGATTCGCCACTTCTTTACAAAAGTGAACCATAATTCGGTCACACATACCATACGCTCTTGGAGGATCAACAAGTTCCAGGTTTTCACCTCCAGGATGCTCTGTTATGCCACCTGGGACACACTTGTGTTCCTTCAAGTGAGCGTGCGAAGATGATTTGGGAAGTGCACTACAGTTGGGCCGTTGGGCACTTCGGGTTCAAGAAAATGGTGGCACTACTGCAGGACTATTTCTATTAGTCTAATCTTTGATAGGATGTCAGGAAGTACATCAGATCCTGCACTGCCTACATCATTTCCAAACCGACCATCAACAAGCAAGGTCTCTATACTCTGTTTCCTACCCCTAGTTGACCTTGGGAATCCATATCCATGGATTACATTTCAGGCCCTCTTTCTACTCAGCATGGCAACAATTGTTTTTTTATGGTCCTCGACAAATTCTCGAAGATGGCCATTATGGCAGCCTGCAAGAAGAGTATCACAGCAGAAGCCACTGCTAAACTCTTCTTTGAACGAGTGTGGGTACACTTTGGGATCCCATAGTCTATCATCTCAGATCAAGGCAATAGGTTCCTTAGTACATTTTGGTCCAATCTCTGGTCAATGTTGGACACCAAGCTCACTAAGTCCACAACTTTCCATCCTCAAATTGATGGCGAGACAGAGGTCGTCACTAGGATGATTGTACACATTCTGCGCATGTACAACTCAAAGCATCCACACACATGGGATGAGAGCCTCCCTATGTCCAACACATATACAACCGGGCTCTCCATAGCTCGACTAGCCACATCCCTTTTCGGGTGGGCTTGGGATTCAAGCCACTATGTCCCATTGATGTGGCCATATCATTTGCCGCAGCTCAAGTAGATTCGGCTCATGTCCAGTTCGAAGCTGACAAGGAAATTAGCTTCATTGAGCACATTCAACGCATCCGCCAAGAGGTCCATGACATATTGGAAAAAGCCAATGTTAAGTACAAGCAATGGCATGATCAACATCGGGTGCCACACAAGTTCCAGGTGGGTGACAAAATTTGGCTACATTTACAGAAGAAACGCCTCGCTGGGCCCCACCACAAGATTCGCTTGCTTCGATATCGGCCATACACCATCACCAAGGTTATGGGAGATAATTATTTTGAGCTTAATATTCCCCCATTCCTTGCCCTGCACCCAGTGTTCAAAGTGGATTGCCTTCGGCCATACTTTCCACCTTTATTGGACACACCCGACATTGCAGAATAGCTCACACCAACATAGTTAAATCTAGACTACATGAAACAAGCTATAACTGATTGGATCATGGACACGTAGATCAAGAACACTCACCAACAGAAGGTCCAAATGTATCGAGTTGTCAAAACTGGCCAACTCTTGCACCAAGGAAAATGGCTCACTAGGGACCAAGTTCAGCAAAAGTTTCCTCATCTCATGGAGGAACTCAACGCAATGGAGAGCATTGCTTCCTAGGGGGGGAGGGATGATCCAGGTGGATATTGGTGGCTACAGTTTACTATTTCTGGCAGATTTTTGGGTCTTGAACTTCCGAAGCCGTTTTGAGGCCCTAAACGACGTTTTTTGGCAATATTCCTTTGGGAAATTTCATTGAAATCGCGTTTTCAGTTGTAGTCCTCGGAGAGGTATTTCCAACGAGGTATCATGTGCGTGAAACAGAGATAATATGACCAAGTTACAACCCAGGAAGTTGGCTACCCAACTAACCCCAACGGGGCCCATAAACTCTTGGTGTTACATCTCTTTGGTGAGGGTTTTGGTTGTTGAGGGGTTTTTGTTATTATTCAATAATAAAAAGGCCCTTGAGCCTCATTGTAACTTAGTTCAGAGGCATGTAGCCGCCACATTTCTTCTCAGAGATAAGCTATCATCATTGAGCTAGTCTCATTTCCATTATGTTTGTAAGCATATTTCATTATTTGATATTAATGAAAGGAAGTGTTATTTCTATTGCATCTATGTATTTATGGTTATATATGTAATTTGTTGTGTTCCTGTTTAAATTCAGATCAGTGGTATTAGAGCGGTATGCTCTTTCTCTGTTTTTCTTTGCATGTCCCCAACAAGGTCGAGATATAAGGATTTAGTGCTTGAATTGGTCGAACCTTTGCAAGACCAACCTCATAAATCTTGATGGCCTCCCATGGGGGAAGAAAAGAAAGTTGAGGGAGCAAGAGATCCTATCAAATGTTGGTTGAGGAGGCCCTCTAGAAACAAAGGAACGCAGTGATGGATAACTTTGCCCATATCCTTCAACGGTTGCCCACTGACGGCGCATCCACATCCAAGAGCCACTTTGAAGGCTCCACAACTTTTAAGGTACATGTAAACTTTGACATTACCATATTTGAGGGCCAAATAGATGAAAATACCATAGATAAATGGTTAAATACGCTAGAAGGATATTTTTTCTGTTCATGATTTTTCTAGCTGGGAAAAGATTAATTTTGCTCTTCTCAAAGTCGCTTCCCACGCCAAGGACTGGTGGGAAACCTATTGTGAGTAGAAGGATGAAAGTAGGATCTCACTGTTTTCAGTCGTTCCCAGTTGGAATTCATTCCTGGACGCCATCAAGGAGCAGTACTACCCTGTCGGGAGCTACGAGTACAAATACATAAAGTGGACCATGCTGCGACAAGGAAGGGACCAAGATGTTCCAAAGTTTACTAATGTTTTTCATACCCTTCACACAAAGTTGGGTATCAAGGATTATGAGAAACATTTGGTACTCAACTACCGCAGCTGCCTGTTGGGTTGTGTTATATTCTTTCCACGACTAACCTGTGTAGTGAACCAGGGGGTTAGAGGG
>APFE030774549.1:91162-133014 GCA_000404065.3 Pinus taeda
TAGGGTGGGCGAACCTCCCTATGGTTTTCGGTCCATGGTTTTGGACGCGATGGTTTTCGGTCCATGGTATTGGATGCTTCGGCATGTATAAATATGTATTGTAACATTGAAAGGAATATAATGAAAAATCAAGCTGGTAGTCTCGGTTTTGAGATCCAGTGGGGAATCTCTGTGTATATGTGTTTTATGTGTTATGCTCTCGCATTTTTATTTTTTCTGTGATTTAGAATTCGTATGCAGGTAATTTCTGTACGGGGTTAAAACCTACACTGCCTACATAGATACATTCAAGATGAGATGGAGTTCCTGGACATCTCCTTGCTTGGCACGACGTACTGATATGCCGTCAAGATCGAGCAGAAATTTAAACAAAAGAAGCGAGACTTTGGATCTACGAATTTGAAGCAAGGGAAAGGTGCCCCCAAACCCCCAAAAAAAAAAAAAGAAAAAAAAAAAACTTTGGATCTATGAATTTGAAGCAAGGGAAAGGTTCCCCCAAACCCCAGTAAAAAAAAAAAAAGAAAAGAAAAAAAGAAGGCGAGATGGCCCAGGACAACCAGCCAAGGCCTCAAGCAAAGGACAACACTGCGAAGTTGAAGAAGGATACGGGAAAGTGGTGTGAGTTCCATAAGAGCTTACCCACAACATAAGTGAGTGTCGGGCCAAGCAGTCATTGGTGGCCGAGGTAAAGGCTTTAGAATCAAATGCATGTTTCGAATTTGAGACAGAAGCCAACAAGGGGAATGACAAAAGGAGGCAGATTAATGATGCAGAGCCCAATGCCACCATCGACACCATAAAGATCTAGAAGGAGGAAACCAAATATCCAAAGGAGGAGGAACGTCTCTTCCACTCCCAAATTTGTGTAAATAGTCCCCTCCTACAGTTCATTGTCGACAACGGGAGCCAAAAGAACCTCATTGCAGCAGAGGTCGTGAAGCGGCTATGCTTACCAACCACAACACACCCACAATTGTACACCATTAGGTGGCTTCACCAAGGACGGGATCTGCGCGTTAGCCAACATTGTCGCCTTCCATACAACATCAAGCCCTTCACGGATGGGGTATTATGTGACGTTGCTCCCCTTGATGTTTTTGATGTATTATTAAGCCAACCATACTTGTGAAAGCGACATGTTGTGTATGAGTCAAGGCTTCACGTTGTTATTGTTACATTAGGAAATAAGTTGTACAGGATACCGGAGGTAGCACCGCCTACCACCATCTCTCTGGTTACTGTAAAACAATGCAGTAAGCTCATTTCAAAAATCGAGAAATTTGTTTTCCTAGTGATATGCCCTCAAGGAAAGAAGAAGACAGTGGCCATGACCCCCAGACAGGGCCACTCCGCACGACAACAATAGATGGACAAGGTCGTGGAGGAGTATGAGGACATCTTCACCTCCCCCGTAGCGGTGCCTCTGCACTGTCAGGTCAATCACTCCATCGATCTAGCCCCAAGTGTGATGTTACCCAATTGACCAGACTATTGACGCTCGATTATGGAGAACGATGAAATCAAGAGGCAAATTCAGGAGTTGCTACAGAAAGGTCACATTCAGCCAAGTTTATTGCCCTGTGGGAGCCCAATTGTGTTGGTACAAAAGAAGGATGGGACTTGGAGACTATGTATTAACTATTGGGTGTTGAACAAGATCACTGTCCGCAATAGCTACCGATCCCACGAATTGATGACCTTCTGGACCAACTCAAGGGGGGAAAATATTCCAGCAAGATTGACTTGAAGTCCAGATATCACCAAGTACTAATTGAACCCTCCGATGTGTGAAATACAACCTTCAAAGCTAAGGAGGGCCTTTTCGAATGGTTGGTTATGCCTTTCGGGTTGATGAATGCTCCAACAACCTTCATGAGGTTGATGAATGACATTTTGCGGCCTTTCACCAACTCATTTGTTGTGGTATACTTGGATGACATCCTGATCTTTAGCCAGAGTTGGGAAAGGCACCTCCAGCACATCCGACGGGTTCGCCAAACACTGTGGCAACACAAGTTGTATGCCAATTTGGAGACATTCACTTTTGGCATGACCAAGGTTTAGTATCTGGGATACATTATTGATGAACGAGGGTGCATGTGGATCCAACCAAGATCCAAGTCATTCAGGATGGACCAGCCCCAACCACTCTAACAGAGCTCTACAACTGTTTGGGTCTTGCATTCATGTTGGGGTTCTCCCATATCACTTGGCCCTTGAGTCAAGTCACCAGAGGAGGAGAGAAAGCAAAATTCTTTTGGTCTGAATCTCAATAGAAGGCATTCGTAGAGTTGAAACATTGCCTCTGCTTTGCACCAATTCTCACATTACCATACTTGCAACAACCATTTGAGATTGAGACAGATGCCTCTGACTATGTTATTGGGGTAGTCCTTACTCAACAGGGACATACAGTGGCATATCACAATGAGACACTTTCTGACACAATCCAGAAGTATCCCACTTATGACAAAGAGATGTATTCCATTGTGCAGGCCTACTGACAATGGAAGAATTACATTTTGGGGAAGGAAATGATCATCCACACAGACCACCGACCCCTAAAGTTCATACATATGCAAGGGAAGTTGTAGAATGATCACCATCAGAAGTGGTCCACATACCTGCAACAGTTCCATTTGAATATCAAGTACAAGAAGGGAAGCACAAATAATGTTGCAGACTGCCTTAGCCGACCACCGAACATGGCATTAACCACTGTGCTCAACTCTTGTGGGCACAAGACTTCTAATTGGCCACTTTTATGCAAAAGCGACTCAGAATTTGGCCACACATACCATATGCTCTTGGAGGGTCAACAAGTTCTAGATTTTCGCCTCCATGATGCTCTGTTATGCCACCTGGGACACCTTTGTGTTCCTTCAAGCGAGCGTGCAAACATGATTTGGGAAGCGCACTACAGTTGGGCCGTTCAACATTTCGAGGTCAAGAAAATGGTGGCAATACTGTAGAAGTATTTCTATTGGCTGAATCTTTGACAGATGTTGGGAAGTACATCATATCCTGCATTGCTTGTGTCATTGCCAAACTGACCATCAAGAAGCAAGGTCTTTATACTCCGCTGCCTACCCCTAGTCAACCTTGGGAGTCGATCTCCATGCATTACATGTTAGGACTTCCTTCTACTAAGCATGGCAACGACTGTGCTTTTGGGGTCATCGATATATTCTCGAAGATGGCCATTATGGCGGCCTGTAAGAAGAGTATCATAATAGAATCCACTGCTAAACTCTTCTTTGAACGAGTGTGGGTACACTTTGGGATCCCACCGTCTATCATCTCAGATCGGGACTGCAGGTTCCTCTGTACATTTTGGTCTAGTCTTTGGTCGATGTTGAAAACCAAGCTCACTAAGTCCACCACTTTCCATCCCCAAACTGATGACCAGATAGAGGTCATCAATAGGATGATTGTACACATTTTGTGCATGTACAACTCAAAGCATCCACACACATGGGATGAGAGCCTCCCTTATGTCCAACACAGCTACAACCGGGTTGTCCACAGCTCGATTGGCCACAACCCTTTTCAGGTGGGCTTGGGATTCCATCAATTATGTCCCATTGACGTGGTCATACCGTTTGCAACGACTCACGCAGATTCAGCTCATGTCAAATCCAAAGTCAACAAGGCAAATAGCTTCATTGAGCACATTCAACACATTCGCCAACAAGTCCATGACATATTGGACAAAGCCAATGCTAAGTACAAGTAGCGACATGATCAACATCGAGTGTCACACAAGTTGTAGGTGGGCAACAAAGTTTGGCTACATTTGCAGAAGGAGCACCTCGCTGGGCCCCACCTGATCCGAGTTGACTCAACTCCCAGATTTAACCAAGAACTTTTGCTTTCGTGATGTGATTAGAATTGCATTTAAAATAGCATAAAGGAACATAATTGTATGTTGTAAAGAAGGAGGAACATGACAATCATCAACAACATAATACACAAGACATTGATAACGGAGTTCGTCCAGGAGGGACTACGTCTCTGGGCCCTGGTGTCAAGATGGTGTAAGCCACTGCATTAAGTGCTTTCAATGGTGATGATGTACATAAGAGGTGATGTCACTAGCATACAAGGAAAATTCCCTCATGCAAGAGTGGCTCCAAGAGATGTTTCACTGCAGGAACTCTCATTTCAAAAAGGACTCCTATCAGTATGACCTAAACTCATGCATGATGATAATGAGCATCCTGCGAACATGGCATAAAAGGGATCTCAATGCAAACATACACGGTCACACATGAGTATCCCATCAACATAATGACAAATGGATCTCAAACAAAACATGACGACTCATGACAACAAGTACATCCCACAGATGCTTCCACATCACATCAAGCATTAATCACGACACTAGTAAGAAAGCAAGATCCCACATCAAACATCAAATAGGGATCTATGTAGCACAATGCATCTCATAGCAAAAGGAAGTACATGAACATACTAGATATACCTCACATCCTAGGGCCATCTGAAGAAGAGGATGTCAAACTGTTGAAGCTGTCTGCACCATCGATCTCACAGTGTTGAATCGCATGGAAATGACTGCTCGCACATGAATGCTGACATCTGCACTCCACTTTGGAAAGTGGCTGAAAAATGAAATGAGCAAATGGAAAATCTGAATGCACCATCAGATTTGTCAAAGATTCCCTCCTTTGGGTCCTCTGAAAATCTGCTGCTTAGATCAAAATTCCAATTGTGCCATCAGGTTCGTGTCGCCGAGAGGTGTAAGATCGACATAAAATTTGTCCAATTTGGACACTGCAAAAATTTCACCCTCCTGAGAATTTCACTCAATCATGGTTCCCCCTGTGTTTTTGTCAGGTTCATGGTTCCACCCTGCATTAAAAATTAATTAAAAAATGCCTTGATTCGTGTGCATGCTCTTGGCTCCTCCATGCTTGGGTGCATTAAGAAAATGAAGGTTGATATACCTCTTGGTGGGTGGATTATCTAATGAGGACCATTTGGCATTGTGGTAAAAAAAGAAATTAGTTGAGGAGGGGTCGGGTGGTCAAAACCTGCCCCTCCCATTTTAAATTGGGCGTATATTTTTTTAAATGGCATACGGTCGGTTGGTTGTTGTTTAAGGAATGGTCGTTGGGTGCATTAATGATTTGTACATGGGGTCGCCCAGTGGGGGCCGACCCATGTGGGCCAAGCGGGTTTAATCCCCGCCGACCCCGCAATAATATATGCATACACATTAGTATGGTGGGGCATGGGTCGGGTCCACTGGAGGTGGACCGCCCACTGCCCATACATTACATTTAATGCGTATGATGTGGTGCCCGGAGGGTTCGGTGGGGTCATGGCCACCGACCCATAATTAACTTTGATTTTGGTGGTTGAGGGAGGGTCGGCGGGGGTCGTGGCCTGTGACCCATAAATAAAATTTGTTTCTTATTATAATTTTGGGTCCGACGGGGGTGACGGGGATCATGGCCCGCCACCCAAATTATATTTTTATTATTATTATTTTTAATTGGAACAGGGATATTTTTTAATTTTGTCTAACATAAGGGTTATTAGACAAATTAAAGAGGCCACAATTTCGCCAACTTTCAGGAGGTAAGTTTCATGCCCCGGGGTCAGTCAAATTGTAGGACACTTAAACCTGGCCCACAATCCAACTTTGACCAAAACTTTGATTGGCTCGTTCTCCCTCATATGAGCTCAGATTGACGAATTGTATGCATCGTTGCGATTAGGACGACAAGATCCACGCTTTGGTCTTGGTTCGAAGTCATTCTGATCACTTTGATTTTTGAGCTTCCTTAAGCCCTCTTTGTCCGGGTGTGTCTCCCGAGCCACTTGGATCACCACCGCAAGATTCGCCTGCTTTGGTATGGGCCATACAACATCACCAAGGTTATGTGAGATAATGCTTTTGATCTCAGTATTCCCCCATTCCTTGGCCTGCACCCAGTGTTTAATGTGGATTACCTTCAGCCATACTTTCCACCATTATTGGACACATCCGACATTACAGAACAACTCACACCAATATAGTTAAATCTAGATTGCATGGAACAAGTTGCAACTGATCGAATCATGGACACGTATATGAAGAACACTAGCTAGTAGAAGATCCAATTGTATTGAGTTGTCAAAGCCAACCAACTCCTGCACCAAGGAAAATGGCTCACTAGGGACCAAGTTCAGTAGAAGTTTCCTCATCTCATGGAGTAACTCAACGCAATGGATACCATTGCTTCCTAAGGGGGGAGGAATGATGCAGGTGGATATTGGCCAATACAGTTTAATATATATATATATATATATATATAATATATATATTTAATTTTTTTATTTTTTTTATTTTTTTTTTTTTATTTTTTTATTTTTTTTTTTTTTTTTTTTTTTTTTTTTTCGGGTTTTGAACTTCCGGAGCCCGTTTTGAGGCCCTAAACGACATTTTTTAGAAATATTGTGGCGATTTCATTAAAATCTCTTTTTCAATTGTATTCCCCATAGAGATATTTCCAACGAGGTATCATGTGTGTCAAACGGAGATCATATGACCAAGTTACGACCCCAGGAAGTTGGCTTCCCAACTAACCCCAACGGGGCCCATAAACTCTTGGTGTTACATCTCCTCAGGTTAGGGTTTTGGTTGTTTAGGGTTTTGCCTTATTGTTCAATAATAAAAAAGTCCTTGAGCCTCATTGTAAATTAGTTTAGAGACATGTAGCCACCACATCTCTTCTCAGAGATAAGCTACCATCGCTCGAGCTAGTCTGATTTCCATTTTGTTTGTAAGCATATTTCATTATTTGATATTAATGAAAGGAAGTGTTATTTCTGTTGCATCTGTATTTATGGTTATATCTGTAATTTGTTGCGTTCCTATTTAAATTCGAATCAACACATTATTTCCTACAAATTGCATTACTCCATTCATGCTACAATTATGAAGAGCACAACCACTTTAAATAATAAAATACAAATATAATTATCATTTCAAACGATGTGCATATGTATCATACACATTGGTGCTCACAATAATCTAACCACATTAGTGCTTTGGAATAAGCAAACCACATGGATGTTTTATAATTGTCTACACATCGGTGTTCGCAACAAAATTATTGCATCAGTGCTTTTGAATAAAAAAATTGCACTTATGCTTTTATACTCTTAAAAAAATTGTTGTGATACATAGGTGTATAAGCATTAATGTTTTTTAAAACAAAAAATAAATAACAATGTGTAAAAATTATACCGGCATCGGTGCACTATAAGATGAAACATAATGATCTGAGTAATATTTATAGAGCACCAATATGGCTTGTTACTAAAAGATGGATCTGGTGCATAATACTTACACCAACATTAATGCTTTTAGTTTTAAGTATAAATGCACTATTGCAAACATGCTAGTGACAGAGTAATGTGTGTTACGAAAAAGACGCGCTACAAAAAAATATTCACTATAACCTATACTCATCCCAGAAAAAAGAGTTACATGGAACATTTGTTTAAAGTTCCGTGCCAAAATTTCTACGTTGAATGGTGGATGGTGGATGTTGTAAAGTTTTTTTTTTTTTTTACTTGTTAAAACTGAAAACTTCCATTAAAACCTCCATTACAAGTTGTCTTCCTTGTAGCAAGTATTTCCTCTATGTGGTGTAAGTGTTTGATATAGCTATATGGTGCAAATGGCACAATTATTTTTTCTATGTGACACAGATGTTTGGTTTATGTGATGAAAATGGTGTATAGCATTGTGGATAAATAAATTTATTGTTTTTATCATGGTGTAATGTGTATATGTACATATGTGTAGCACTAAGGAAGATATCCATATCATTGTGAGATATAAATGTGACAAGGAGTATGATTCAAATTTTTATGTATGTGTGAACTATGTGTGCTATGTAAAATTTAGCAAGACCCTAAGGATACGAGTCATAAGCAAATTGTAAAAATAATGTAAAAGATATGTGATCAATATTGCCTAAGATAAGTCTTGTGTTAATGTTGTAAATATAATCTTAGAAGCATTAATATCGAATGTCACGGTTAAATCCCTCTAGTTAAATTGGATTTCAAAGGTTTTGTTTTCTAAGACATATAAGTTTTGGAACTTGCGATAGTCAAAAGGAGAACCAAAAAATCCCAACCATGTTAAGGGTTGGTTTGGCCTAGATAGGATGCAATTCTCAAGTGATTTTGATGGTTGAGTTACCCCTTGGTTGTGATTTCTTAGATCATAGGTTAGTCCCAAGTCATGAACATGCTTAAAAAAAACATAGAATGTCTTCAAGTGACTAAGGGGAAAATGAAGAGAATCATGGACCAACATAAAGCAAAGGAATGGACATAATAAAAGAGAATTGCCATTTTCACTAGTGATCACTAATGAAATGAAATATACCCCCTTAAGAATTACGCCTATCATTTAGAAATGACCTTTTTATGTGAAAATTATGCACTAAATTATGGATTTTCCACATATTACCCACTAACAACCAAAGTTGTTAGGGTTGGAATCAATAAAGACTCGATTGGCTTACGACTTAGTAATACTTGGCAAGGACTCAAAAAGAAAAAGAAAAAAAATTGCACACAAAAAATATTGAATGAAATGTTAATCCATATAGGTTATAAACCATAATTTATGTAGAAATTCCTAAAATTGTCTTATAAAATATGATAACACAACATTTGACATTTGATATTTTTATGCAAAATAATGAATTGAAGATGATTCCATGGTCAAGTTCACAAATAGTTTTAAGTTCAACTACATAACTCATAATTCAATAACATAATTAGAAAATCAAAATAGATAATGTCTCTAAGTCCATTCTCGAGTCTCATGCATGTCTACGAGAATTCCTAGAATAAGTCCTTGAGGGGCTAGTGCCAACAATAATAGATTGAAGCAACAATTGTGATGCAAGTGTATTAGGAGTTTCTTCATCAAGCCTCATTAAATTTCCCTCCTAAATGAATATGAATTGATCCCCCTCGTAGTGACAACATGCAACACTCTTCCAAGGAAGAAATGGCTCTCAAAGAGGTATGGATGGAGAAATAAAGAGGGGAGAAATGTCTTACTAAATGTGTTTACCATCTCAAATGCCTCATTTCCCTCCTAAAACTCCCTCCAAAACAAAACTTGTCCAATCTATTGTGTTCGCCAAACAAAGATTGTATGCCAAAGCTACGACCCCAGGAAGTTGACATACCAACTAACCCCATCGGGACCCACAAGATTTTGGTGCTTTATCTCACAGGGTTAGGTTTTTGGATGTTTAGGGTTTTCCATTGTTTCTTGATGATAAAAAGGCCTCATAGACTCATTGTAACTCAGTTCAGAAGGCACATATTTGTCACATCTCTTCTCAGAGATAAGCTACCATCACCCGAGCTAGTTTGTTTCCTTCCTGCATGTAAATAATTTTCAGTAATTTCTATTTATTAATTGATGTTTTGTTTTGTTGTATCTCTATGTTTTTGTTTGAATATGTATTTCAGTTTGTTCCTTCAAAAATATGGATTAATGGTATCAAATTGATATTCTCTTCCTTTGTTTTTTATGCATGTCCCCAATGAGCTTGGGTCTAAGGATTTGGGACTCGAATTGGTTAAACCCTTGCAATACTGGCCTCATTGACCCCAACGACATCCCATGGCGTGAGAAAATAAAGACGAGGGAGTAGGAGATCCTTTCAAATTGTTGCTCGAAGAGGCCCTCCAACGACAAAGGAAAAAGGTGCCGCCCCATTCAAGGTACAATTTGACTTTAAAATTCCTGTATTTGGAGGCAAAATAGACATAAATGCTCTAGATAAATGGTTAAATCTGTTGGAAGGATATTTTTCAGTCCATAATTTTTTCGATAAGGAAAATATTACTTTTGCACTCCTCAAATTCGCCCCCCATGTAAAGGACTCGTGGGAAACTTACTATGAGGAGAAGGATGAGGAGGAACCCTCACTACTTTCAGTTGCACCCTCTTTGAATTATTATCGAGATGTCGTTAAGGAACAATATTACCTTGTCGGGAGCTATGAATATAAGTACACAAAATGGACCACACTACGACAAGAAAGGGACCAAGATGTGTCGAAGTTCACTAATAGTTTTCATACCCTACACACAAAGTTTGGTATTAAGGATTATGAGTGGCATTTGGTACTCAAGTACCATGGTTATCTGCACAAATAAATCTAGGCAGAATTTTAGTTCCTGGTCATCTCCTTGCCTGGTGTAGCATATCAATATGCTATCAAGCTTGAGCAAAAATTTAAACAGAAGAAGCGAGCCTTTGGATCTGTGAATCTGAAATAGGGAAAAGGCACCTCCGAATGATAGAACAAAGAATGGAGCCAAGGTGGAGTGACTTAAGACAATCCATCGAAGCCACAAGCAGATAATAACACCACGAAGATGAAGAAGGATACAGGAAAGTGGTGTGAGTTCCATGAGAGCCCCAACCACAACATAAATGAATTTCATGCCAAGCAGTCACTTGTGGCCGAGCTAAGAGCTTAAAATTCAGATGCATGTTCTGACTCTGAGCTAGAACCTGACAAGGGGAAGCAAATTACTAATGTAGAACCCAGTGCCACCATTGCCACCACCAAGGTCTAGAAGATTAAGCCCAAAGGTATAGAGGAGGGGGAGCTTCTCTTCCACTCACAGATGTGGGTGAAGGGTTCTCCACTACAGTTAATTATTGACAGTGGGGGACAAAATAACCTCATATCAATAGAGGTTGTTAATCAGTTGGGTCTATCAACCACACCACACCCATGTCCATACACCATCGGGTGGTTCCAAAAGGATGAGATCTCCACATCAGCCACCAGTGTCACATTCCCTACAAGATAAAACCCTTCATAGATGAGGTATTGAGTGATGTTGCTCCTCTTGAAGTTTGTAATGTTTTATTAGGCCAACCATACTTGTGGAACCGTCGTGATGTGTATGAATCTATACCTCACATTGTTATTATTATTTTGGGCATAAAACTATACAGGGTATCGGAGGTAGCCCCCCCTACAACTATTTATTTAATCTTTGCCAACTAATGCAGCAAGATCATCTCCTAGATAGGGAAATTAGTTTTCTTCCTAATTCATTGTCAAAGTAAGGGGAATATTGTGGCCACATCCATGGCCCCCAAAAAGGGTTCCTCTGCGCAACAAAAGCAAGTTGATAAGGTTGTGGAAGAGTATATGGACATCTTCTCCTCACCTGCAGGGATACCTTTGCACTATCAAGTCAAGCACCTCTGCCCAATCAAGGGCACCTTTGCACTGAAGCCTAAAGCACCTCTTCCCAATGGGCCAATATACCACTGCTCTTTCTGGAAAATAAAGGAAATCAAGTGGAAGATCTAGGAGTTACTGCAAAAATGGCACATTCAACCAAGTTACTTACCTTATGGGAGCCCATTTGTACTCATACAAAAGAAAGATGGGACATAGAGACTTCGCATTGATTATGAGGGACTAAATAAAATCACTGTCAGGAATATATATCCAATCACATGGATTGATGACCTTCTTGACCAACTCAAGGGGTCTAAGTACTACAACAAGATTGATTTGAAGTCTGACTATCACCAAGTTCCAATAGAACCTACAAATGTATGGAAGACCACCTTCAAATCTAAGGAGGGCATTTTTGAGTGGTTGGTCATGCCCTTCAAGTTGACAAATTCCCTTGCAACTTTTATGAGGTTTATGGATGACATCTTGTGGCCTTTCAACAAATTTTTCATGGTTTTATATATGGATGACATCCTCATATTTAGCAAGAGTTGGGAATAGCACTTGCAACATATTTGGTAGGTCCTTCAAACCCTACAGTAGCACAAACTATGTGGGAACTTTGAGAAATGCTCCTTCGGCATGAACCAAGTCCAATTTCTAGGCTACATCATTGATGAGCAAGGCATGCATGTGGATCCGGCTAAGACCCAAGTCATTCGGGATTCGCCAACCCCAACAACTCTAACAAAGCTTCATAGATTTTTGGGCCTTGCCAATTTATATCGAAGGCTCGTGTTAGGATTCTCTTATATCACTTGGCCTTTGAGTTAAGTTAGCAAGGGCAGAGAGAAAGCAAAGTTTTTCTGGTCCAAGTCCTAACAAAAGGAATTCATTGAGATGAAACATTGACTTTTGTCTACACCAATACTCACATCGATAGACCTGCAGCAACTGTTTGAAATTGAGACATATGCCTCCAACTATGTTGTTGGTGAAGTTCTCACCCAACAAGGGCATACGTCAGCCTATCACAGGGAGACACTATCTAGTACGATTCGGAAATACCCCACCTATGATAAGGAGATGTATTCCATCATGCATGCTTGTCGATAGTGGAAACATTGCATTCTAGGGAAGGAGACGATCATTCACGCAGATCACCAACCTCTTCAGCTTATACAGACACAAAGGAAAGTTGTAGAAAGATCGCCATCAGAAATGGTCCACATATATACAACAATTTCATTTGAACATTGAATGTAGGAAAGATAATAACAATAACATTATAGATTTCCTCAGTCGACCCCCAATTGTGGCACTGACCATTGTTGTTAACTCTTGTGGGCATGAAACTTCAATATGGCCACAACTATACAAAAAAGATCTAGAATTTGCCACCACATACCAGATGCTGATGTATGGAAAGAAAGTACCACACTTCCACATCTAGGGTGCATTGTTATGCTACCTGGGGCACCTTTGTGTCCCTTAAAGCGAGAGTTCCAAGATGATTTGGGAGGCACACTGCAGTTGGGTCACAAGACATTTTGGTGTGGACAAAACAATGGTAGTATTGCAAAAGTATTTTTATTGGACAAAACTTAGACAAGATGTTGGAAAATATATATGATCCTACATTGCTTGTGTCATCGCAAAACCATCCAATAAGAAGCAAGGCCTATACACTCCTAGCCAACCTTGGGAATCCATGTCCAGAGATTATATGTCTAGCCTTCCTTCTACCAAGCATGGTAATGAATGTGTATTTGTGGTTGTTGATATATTTTCTAAGATGACTATATTGGTTGCTTGCAAGAAGAATATCACAGCAAAAGGCACTGCCAAACTCTTATTCGAATTAGTGTGGGTGCATTTTGGGATCCTACGGACCATTATATCAGATTGGGACAACAAGTTCCTAAGCGCATTCTTGTCGAGCCTATGGTCATTGTTGGACACTAAGCTTACCAAGTCGATGGCATTCCACCCCCAGACTGATGGTCAGACAAAGGTCGTCAATAGGATGATACTGCACATAATACACATGTACAAATCCAAGCATCCATAGACATGGGATGAGAGTCTTCCCTATGTGCAACACAACTATAATAGAGCTCTCCATAGCTCTGCTAGCCACAACCCCTTTCAAGTGGGCTTAGGATTTCAAGCATTATGCTTGATTGATGTTGCCATGCCTCTTGCGACTATAGAGGTAGAATCTACACATGTATAGTCTCAAGCTGATAAAGCCACCAAGTTTATTGAATTCATCCATCACATTCGAAAATAGGTTCATGATATTCTAGATAAATCCAATGCCAAGTATAAACAACGTCATGATTAGCATCGAGTGTCACATAAGTTTCAAGTGGGAGATAAGGTGTGGTTGCATCTACAGAAGGAATGCCTTATCGAAGCATACTAGAAGCTTCAACCACTTCGATATGGGACTTACACTATCACTAAGGCCATGGGTAATAATGATTTTGAGCTAAGTATCCCTCCATTCCTTGGCTTGCACCCTGCTTCGTCCATATTTACCACCATTGTTGGACACATCAGACATTGCTGAGAAGTTGACACCAGCATAACTCAATCTAAATTGCATCAAACAAGCCACAACAAATCAAATAATGGGCACACGGGTTAAAAACACTTGCCAATAGAGGATCTAGCTGTATCAGGTTGTCAAAGCTAGCACACTCCTACACCAAGGATCAATTTCAACAGAAGTTTCCCCATCTCATGGAGGCACTCAACGCAATGGTGACGATTGCTTCCTAAGGAGGGAGGATTGATCCAGCAGGATATTGGTAGCCAACCGCCTATTCTAGTTGAACCCCCAACATTGTTTCCCTCAGTTACCTAATTTCCATCATAGTTTCCTATTTTGACAGTTTTCTATTTTTGACAGTTTTCGGATCGTGAACTTTCATAGTTGTTTTGAGGCCTTAAATGACGTTTTTTGGGGAATGAGAAAACATGTCACTTGCGATAGACGTTTGTAGTCAATATTTTTTGTCCTCAGATAGACCTTTCTAACAGGATATCGTATACCAAATTCACAATCTTGAGAAGTTGACATACCAACCCTAGTGGGGCCCACAATCTTTTAGCGCTTAATCTCCTAAGGTTAGGTTTTTGTATGTTTAGGGTTTTCCATTATTTCTTGATGATAAAAAGGTCTGAGAGAATCATTGTAACTTAGATCAGAAGGCATGTATTCGTCACATCTCTTCTCAGAGATAAGTTACCATCGCCCGAGCTAGTTTATTTCCTTCCTGCGTGTAAACAATTTTTAGCGATTGAGATTTATTAATTGAAGTTTTGTTTTGTTGTATCTCTATGCTTTTGTTTAAATCTGTATTTCATTTCATTCCTTCTTAAA
Organism: Pinus taeda; assembly: GCA_000404065.3. NCBI lineage: Eukaryota > Viridiplantae > Streptophyta > Pinopsida > Pinales > Pinaceae > Pinus > Pinus taeda. The sequence goes on from APFE030774549.1 coordinate 105,815, forward strand.
CCTGGATCGATTTGTTTCAATGGTCACATAGACATTATACACAAGGAGGCGGGAAGGTTATAAAAGTGGGATTTTTCCATGGAAATGGGATCTTCTATTGTTATCCTTCTCTTTCTTCTTTACAAAGTGTTATTTATTATGAAGATGAGTAGTGGATGTGAGATTGAAAATGGGAAACTAATCATTGTTTGCCCAACACCACTTCCTTAACTTGAGGGTGGTAATCCCATTGGATTGCCTATAACTAGTAGGAAAATAATTCTTGAGAGTTATAAATGTAAATATCATATTTCTTTTGGTTATATATTTTATTTTTTCCATATCACTTTCTTTTTTTTTGGTAGCTAAGCACCCATGGGGGATTTGAACCAGTGACCTATCACAAGGAGTGCCTTAATAGTGCACCCATTCACCGTCAATCCAAAGCCCTGTGGGCTTCCATATTACACTTTCATTATAATGACAAAAATATATTTAATTTAGTTTACAATATTAAATAAAAATTTAATTAACATGAAAAAAATGTATAAAACATTTAAGTTAAATAAAATCTTTATTTTTAATATTTTAAACCCAAATAAATAAAATAATAAAATTAAAAGTAATGCAGCATTACAAATAATTAAACTCTAAAATTAAAATTCATACAACATTGCAAATAATTAAAGAATGTTATTGGGAGAACCACCAAGACAATAGTTTTGAATTGGAAATTCTAATTCCTTTGAAAGGTGGATTTTGGGCATGAAAACAATAGCCTAGAGAATGCTTACAAACTAATGAGTGGCGTAACTAGTGAAACTAAGGTTTTGAATTGGAAACTCTAATGCCTTTGAGATATGGGCTTTTGTAATAAACACGCTAGGAGAGCCTCCGCGGACTAGTACTCAAACAATATGCCACACGAGGCTGAGGAATAAACCTTGGATTTCACAATTTCTTTCTTGCTACATGCCATCACCCAAAACCACCTCCAAAGATTTAATAACATGTTTTTGCATGCAAGGGTGACGCTGCGTACTCCCACATTAAATGGGAGCGTGAATGCCCAAGGATGGTAGGCACAAATACCTAGGCCCCATCCTATTTGCATGAACAGAGATCTTCCCTCATGTGGTTCATGAAAGCAGTGTTCTGGGTATGGGATTTGCATTGTTGACAAGGTGGCGAGATCTTCCTTGTGCAATGGAAAATTGGGATTGCAGATTTTGGTCCTCTGGTCTAGATTTAGGTCTCAGTGATATTCTTGTTTTTTTCTTACTCTAAGTTTTTTCGTTGTCTTGGGTGTGTATTTATAAGCCCTAGATTGTTAATAGCTCCAAAATTGAGATCCTTTTGTATGTTTAGTCTTGGGCTTGGGGTTTTGTTAGTAAGATCTATCTGTGTTGCATCATGGGGGGTTGTGTAGTTGACTCTATCTATATTGTGCCATGGGTGGTTTTCGTGGGTGGTATCTTATGGAGGGTCATGCAAGCCTCCTGTGATATTGTGCCTGGGTTAAAGACTTGTGTTATGGAACTTTGGTTATGGTTTTGTTGTTGGTCTAGTGTCAGGAAGAGGTGTTGTATTAGTTAAATGGTGGAGGATTTAAAGCCTATTATGGAGTTTGTGTTGCCTCCTGCTTGTGCTGGTAGTCTGTTGTCCAATTATAGTCATTTCATTTGGGTATATTGTGATGAGTCAGTGTGTTGGTGTTGTGACCTATTCGAAGAAAATATAGCCTCATCTATTTTATCCTTTTACAAGTAGGGGAAATCCCTATAAATATTTCAGTCAACCCCTCGATGACTCTGACATGCCTCCAAGGCAACGTCAGAGAAGCAAAAGGGGTGGTGGAATTGTTGCTTAGCTTGGTCAGAGAGGTGTGAGATTGTTCTCCCATGAATTAGTGGCATCCTATTTTTACACTATCCCTCGTGACGTGTGTCTAGAAATAAGAGAATTGGAGGTGAAGGTGAGAGAAGGAAGGAAATTGTTGTCTAATTTAAAATCGCTTGATGATTTGGGTGGATGGGTTCCAGATCTAGGACACAATAGAGGAAGGAAAAAGGAATTCATTAATTTAGTGGCCTTTCATTGGCAAATCAAGGCACTATTGGGCTTAGTTTTAAGAGACAAACAAGTTGAGAAATATAACCTCTTTACATCCCTAAAAGATATCAAGAGAATGTTAAGGAACTCTTGCTTCAGTGTGGATGGAATTGATGCCTGCCTGAGACATGTTGAAAGCCATGTACCCTACGAATCGGAAGGTAGTGACCATAGTGAGCCGCCAGGTTCTAGCATTCGTGCTCTAATCGTAGTTCATTTGATGAGGACTAGTGTTGAAGGGTTGCAGTTGGTTGGTGTTGGTCGACTTCCCAGGTGGCAGTTCTTTTGCTCCAATTTGGCCCAGTATGGGAATTACTTCAGAGGGATTACGACGATGTATGGTTTCGCGTCCTAGTGTTTGGTGTTGGTCGTATATTTTTGGTTTCATAATGCTTGTGTTTTTTTATGGCTCCAAAATGTATTCTGTCTCTTGTCACGTTGGTTTTAAGTGAAGGCTTTGCCCACTCGTATGTCGTTTCAAGAATGCAATGTCACTTGGGTTTTCTTTGTTTACCTAGTGGGAAGCTTGTAAGCCCAATTGGGTAGTGCTTATGTAAATCTCAGTTTGTCAATAGCTAGTTTATGTTGGGTCTATGTGAGAGAGGTGGATTTCTTTTGTTGGAATTCCCTCACCCCGCACCAATTTATCCATGTATCTATGCTTCTATGACTAATACAAAGCTTTTTCATATATACATATCTTATACATGTCTATATATATATATATATAATATGTATATATATATATATATGTATGTATGTATATATTGTATGTATGTATGTTGTATGTATGTATGTGTATGTGTATGTTTATGTGTATATATGTATATATATATACATATGTATATATATATGTATATAACAGACACACACACACACACACCACACACACACACACACACATAGTAGCTTAGAGAATGCTCACAAGCTAATGAATGAGAAAAACTAATCAGGGAAGATTTTGAATTAAAAACTCTAATCCTTTGAAAAGTGGGTTTTGGACATAAAAGGAGTAGCCTTAAGAATTTGGTAACACTTACACTTTAGGTTTAGATGGACTAACAAAGGGTTATAGTGTCATGAAAGAAAGATAAGTCAAAATTGGTAAACAAGATCAAAGGGTCTTAGAAGGGATCCCCATCAGGAAATCATACGGATTCTAGCACGCGGGCATATTTTATTCATAGGATCTCCTCTCTCTCTCTCTCTCTCTATATATATATATATATATATATATATGGGCTTTGGACATGAATACAGTAGCTTAGAGAATGCTCACAAGCTAATGAATGAGAAAAACTAATAAGGGAAGGCTTTGAATTAAAAACTCTAATACCTTTGAAAAGTGGATTTTGGACATAAAATGAGTAGCCTAAAGAATTTGGTAACACTTACACTTTAGGTGTAGATGGACTAACAAAGGGTTATAGTGTCATGAAAGAAAGATAAGTCAAAATTAGTAAACAAGATCAAAGGGTCTTAGAAGGGATCCCCATTAAGAAATCATATGGATTCTAGCACACACGCATATTTTATTCGTAGGATCTCTTATATATATATGGGCTTTGGACATGAATATAGTAGCTTAGAGAGTGCTCATGAGCTAATGAATGAGAAAAACTAATAAGGGAAGGTTTTGAATTAAAAACTCTAATACCTTTGAAAAGTGGGTTTTGGACATAAAAGGAGTAGCCTGAAGATTTTGGTAACACTTACGCTTTAGGTGTAGATGGACTAACAAAGGGTTATAGTGTCATGAAAGAAAGATAAGTCAAAATTGGTAAACAAGATCAAAGGGTCATAGAAGGGATCCCCATTAGAAAATCATATGTATTCTAGCACACATGCATATTTTATTCATAGGATCTCATATATATATATATATATATATATATATATATATGGGCTTTGGACATGAATATAGTAGCTTAGAGAATGCTCACACGCTAATGAATGAGAAAAACAAATAAGGGAAGGTTTTGAATTAAAAACTCTAATACCTTTGAAAAGTGGGTTTTGGACATAAAATGAGTAGGCTGAAGAATTTGGTAACACTTACGCTTTAGGTGTAGATGGACTAACAAAGGGTTATAGTGTCATGAAAGAAAGATAAGTCAAAATTGGTAAACAAGATCAAAGGGTCTTAGAAGGGATCCCCATTAGGAAATCATATGGATTCTAGCACACGTGCATATTTTATTCGTAGGATCTACCTTTTTTTGCATAATGGAAAGGTGGAGAATTGTTATTATGTTGGGATCTTTATGTGTCATTCCCTGTTTCTCTCTAGAAGTGAAGGTCTCTTTAGTTTTCTAACAATTTTTGTATTTATAATGTAAATTATTAAAAATATATATTTTTATTTTTTTAATAATATAAAATAAAATAATAATATTTTATGTGCTATTATTAATTTAAGTTAAAATAATATATAAATTATTTTTTAATATATAATAAATAATTAAAACAATGTAAATTCATTAACAATAATAGGTAAGATAATATTATAAAATCATAAATTAATAATAATAATAAAATCATTTAAGTCAATTAAATGTAGCCTAGGTGGTTGGGAGTGTTTAATGATAATCTCTTGTAATAGCCATATCCGTAAAAAATCATGTATTTTCATATTGCGAAAATATTACTAATTTAATATGTATAATGAATATTCACCATCAAGAATCATTGTGAAGAGTTTGCAACTAACTCGATGAGATTTCTTGCCCTATTAGTTCTCTATTCTTAATATTGTGATGGCTAACATTTGAAAGGATTCGACACATAACCAGGAGTAGTTGCATATGAGTCGTTGCCTTGATTGCAAGAAGGACACTTACAAAAGTAAAGGTTTTATTCCTCTGATGATCAAATTGAAGGAGGAATCATTGACTGTGATCGAGGCTTGGATCTTGTTGCATGGCCAACTTGTTGAGGTAGGAATTCATCATTACATCCCATGGAAAGGTTCTCGGCAAGGTTCAGTAAGAGGGTCATATGGTTTATTTTTTTTACTACTATGGCCTCGGTTGGGGTACACAATAACACCCTTGTTGTACGTCTTCTTACCTTCAATATCATATTTATTTATCTCTCATGCTTTTACATGTGCTATGGTCTTATATATCTATATAGATACATGGATGCCCAAGAAGAGCTCGGTTCTTTCGAGGTCGGAAAAGATGCTTTATCCTTTGTTTCACACATGAGTATTTTAATAAATGGGATTAAATATGCAAAATTTTATATATGTAGATCTCATGCACAAAGATTAAGTTGGGATTTCTTTTTGAAAGGAACTATGTAGTTATTTGTAAAAATATTAATTTATGAGATTTCTTTTTGAAAAATTAACTTATGGGATTTATTTTTGCACAAAATTGGTTTTAGCTGCAGGCTTATTGGTTGGATCTCTAGGGGGCTCTATCAGGCATATGCATTATCATCGCCACTATTCATATTAGTCATTGATGGCCTAAGCATAAGAATTCGAAATGCTAGAGTTTAAGGTTTAATTTCAGGATGTAGGGTAACCAAACACATTTATATCTCTCACCTTATGTTTGTGGATGATCTGTTTTTTGCTGGGAAAATGGTTACAATTGAATGGTTGGCCTTCCATCACATTTTTTCAAGATTCAAGGTTGCTTTAGGGATCATAATGAATAAAGAGAAATCATTGTTGAGTTCAGATAACAGGGAGGCAGAGACAGTGAAGGCAATCACCAACTTATTTGAGGTCAAAGTCATTCTACTAGCTAGAGGGTTCAAGTACTTTGGTTTTTCACTGAAGCCAAACAAGTATGAGTATTAGGACTGAGAGTGGCTTATCAATAATTTTTAGAAAAAATTAAACCTTTGGACACACAAATGGCTCACGTTGGGTGGAATATTGGTAATGATTAAAGCAACTATGTAAGGCATCTTAATATATTGGATGCACCATTTCAAAATCCCGAAGGTAGTTACCAAAAGAATTCATAAAAGTATTGCCAATTTCCTTTGGGTTGGTGCTGGTACATAAAAGAAGATTCATTTGCTTAGGCTAGAGGTCATAGCATATGACGTGAGGGATGGGGGTTGGGGAATTAGAGCCACTAAAGGCTTTAATTTCACCATACTAGCCAAAAATATATGGAGATCCTTTCAAGTCCAAAGCTTATGTAACTATATTATTTGAGAAAAATATCTAAATTATATATCTTTAGAGGAATGGATTATGGCAGGTGCTCCTAAAAAGCTTGAAGCATCACATATATGACATAGCATGATGAAGACAAAACAATGGTTTGTGGGAAATCTGTAGTGAGTAGTTGGTAGGGGAAATAAGATTGAAGTTGGCCTCATTCCTATTAAAGGTGTGGGAAACAACCATCTACTTTCTGCCCCCACCATACATTTTCTTAATCAGAAGGGTATCTATACATTTAACCAATTGACGAGTCACTGTAGCTGCAATCAAATTTCCTCAGGATGGCTGAATTCGAGGGCCATTGACCTTATGGAGGCTTTTGTATCTGAATGGGATCAATATAGAGATCGAATCCTACATGCAGGTATTGTATTGACTGAAAAGGTGGACACCTTGTCCTGGGGTGGTAGCAAATATGCAAACCATATTCTAGTAAAATACTTGTATTCATACCTAACTAAAGCAAATAATTATAACGATGACATAACATGGTTGATACAAGCATGGCGCTAGGAGCTCCTGTTAAAACTAAAATGTTTCATGTGGCTGGTCTTGCACAATCACATCCTCATGTGGGAAAATCTAGCTAAAATAGGTTTTCAGGGATCCGGAATTTGTTTCATGTGTGGTGGAGCATCAAAAGAGAAGCTCCATATTTTCCTTACTTGCCCATTTGCAATAACCATCTGGAACAAGGTGTTAAGCATACTACATATTCATGTAGAGGTGGACAACTCTCCCATTGACAATTTCTTTACAAAATGGATTGAGGGACATAATGCATTAAGGATGCTTCCTTTCTATATTTTTTGGGTATTTGGCAGAGCAGGAATGAAAAAATATTTGATGAGACTACCACAAAAATATGTTATACATGCTTGAAGATAGTGGAATACTTCTTGGAGATGGGCCTGTGGACCCCGATCACACAAAGGAGAATATGCAGCTATAGGGAGATCATTTCTAGACCAGTTGGTTTTTTCGATAGTGCTTCATCAGGTGGCATTTGTGAGTGTGGTGCATATATAGCCCTGGATGTCGGAAGGACATATCATTTCAGTTGGTTTGGGGGTACAAGAACTAATAACAGAGAAAATTTGCTCGCACTTTGAGGTGTTATGAAATGTGTTGTTTGGATGGACATTAATGAGTTGGAGGTGTTTAGGGATTCCAAATTTGTCATTAAGTGGGCACAAGGGTTTTCCAACTTTGGACCTTCCTCCTTATTTCGTTGGATGCAACAAATCAACTCCCTGGTGGCATCTTTTAAGTACATATTGTTTGCTCACATATACAAAGAACAAAATCTAGTGGTTGTCTGCTTATCCAAATGTGGGTGCTTTGCCTTTTTGGGGGTGATCAACTACAAAGTATTTGTTGATGGAAACCTCCTCAACGTTGGGAGTTTTGGTGTCTAAAGGTTTGGTTTCCTCATTACTAGATCTAATGGGGTATTCCTACATGTCTCTTGGGTGTTGTGATGCCATTTATTTCAAATATATCAGAGGATTGGTCTTGTTTGTGATTCTTGAATCCAAACATTGGCTCTATCTTGTTTCTTTTTAGATTTACAGGTCAGAACTTATTGTGTGGTTTTTTGGATAACTCTTATGTAAGCACACTTTGTTTTTTGTTTTCGTCATGTCCCACTTACAAATTGTTATTGGAAGGATATTTTTGAAGTGTGAGAATGTTTTTCTCAAACCTGGATATAGGTTTCCAGTAGATTGACTGATGATATAGAACCATGAACTATGTAACTACCTTTTGTTTTTCAATGAAAGATAGATGTGCTTTTTCTTCGTGAAAAAGATCTCATGTGCATCGAGATAATAGTTGTTGGGCTAGTTTCTTTTGGATAGAAATATGCATTTATTCTGCTAACTTTCTTCGAAAAGAATATGTATTTATTTTGTTAGTTCTTAAAAAAGAACAAGTCCCTTTATTCACATAGATAGTAGATATTGCATTAGAATTTCAAAAAAGAACTATGTAGTTTCATGCACAAAAAGATTAGCCATTATGTCAGATTTCTTGAAAAAAAAATATGTATTTGCATGCACGAAAATAATAGCTATTATGGAAGTTTTGTTGAAAAAGAATATGTGTTCATATGCATTAATAATTATTGTGCTAGTTTTCTTTAAAAAAAAACATATGGGTAATTGTAGTAGTCTTTCTATGGAGAAAGAATGTGCACTTGTGTGAAGAAGTAATAGTAGATGTGATGATTATCTTTTGGAAAGATTTCCATGTTCTTGTACAAATTGGTAGTGATAGCCATGGTGAGTCTTTAAAAGTATTATCATGTTGTTGTGGGTAGAAGTAAAATGTAACTATTTTTTTTTTTTTTTTTCTTGCATGTGAAGTAGATTAGTATGCCTTGGTAACCTTTATGCATGTGAGATTTGGATGGATAGACATGTGTCATAGTCATACACATGCATGGATAAATAGGCATGTTTGTGAAATTATGTTCTTTTAATTAATGCATGTGTAGGAATGTGGAACATGAAATGATGTTTAAGGCATATCTAGTAGAGATTTATTATTTGGTTTTGATAAATATGTTATATAGTCATGATGTTGAAGCTGCTGATGACAATAATTACAGAGAAGAAATGTGAATTATACGAAAGATGAATTAATAATGTTTAATAAATCCCTTATATATCAACTAAAAGATGGATTATAGTTAACACTATGACAGGTAATAAACTAATGGTCCATGTAGAGTGAAAGATGGTCGAACGCATGATAATCCACTACTAGGAACAACCAGGTCATAAAGACATAGTGTTAGAGGAATTGTGAGGTAAATGATATCATGGTTAATGTAATGGCCTCTAGTTAGTTATAATTGAATTTAAGATGATATTTCTTTGTAAAAAATTTAACAATGAACAAGGGATGATCTCCCCTACTGCCATTACGTGAGGGGTGAACACCCTCATGAAACGTTTAATAAAATAAACATTTGTTGGTTTTTCCCTTCGGGGTTTCCAAGGTATATAGGTGTCCATTTATGTGATTGCCTATTTTGTCATTTTGATGATATTTCCACCTTGCATGACATTGACATTTACATCATCAAATATGTGATTAATTAGCCTAATCAAATGAACAATGATAATGATGCAAGGTTACAACATGAAGCTTTATGTAACATGTTGCAAAATGGTTGTTACATTATGTGACTTGTTATTCTATTTCTAAAGTTATTTTATGTAATAATGGTAATTTTATCTAATGGTTAGTTAAGGAATATGGAAAAAGAGATTGTGAATATTACATGCTAGTAAATATTGTAAAAAAATTCTAACCCAATGTATTTTTACGTGAGGTCTACCAGGGGATGTTACAAGTGGTGTCAGAGCGAAGTTTGTAGCACTGGTGCCTTTTGGGTTCTATAAGAATGTGAAGTAGAGGTATGATGCTAATAGATGAAAGTTCAGGTATGACCCTTATAAAAATTACATGGCAATGTATGATGTAGACTACATTTGATATGAGATGCATGATGATGTTAATAACCACATTAAAGAATGACAGGTGTTAACGTATGTCTTAAAGAATAATTGTGCTCATGGAATTTGAGTCTTTATGTGGATAAAAGACAAAAAGAAATTACGTAGCATTGTTTGTATCTAAATCATGAACAATTTTGAATACTCAAACTGTAATTAGTGATGGTGTAGATTAACTACTAACCTTTGCTTGCATACTCTTATAGTAATGTTTAAATGGTACATTGAAAGAAAAATGATTAAAGTTACAATGCACTACTTATAAGAAATGAATGAATGCATGTGATTGTTTTGTGTGATAGCGAAGGAATGTGGAAAGGTGGGGTTGTCCTTGAAAAGGAAAATAGAATGTTTTAAAAGAAATTGAAGAACCCCTTTGAATGTTGGAGATAAAACAATGAGTCAAGTGGTAGCTCTTTACTGTAATGGCTAATTGTCGATAGAGTCTTGTCATAGATTTTGATTGAGTTTATGATGGTTGGTAGCATTGATCATTTACTATATTGCATTACATTTCATGAGTTAGTATTGCATGACATCATTGTTGGTAAATTCCATATTAATAAATTGTATGTGAGCTTTCGACAGACTATTAAACTTATCCTCGAAGGTATATTGCTATCTGATTTTTATTGAAGATTATTAAATGTTGTAAACAATGCAATGGTTGTCGTTCATTTCCATGTTATTGGTCTAATGGTGCTAATACGTTGTTGAATTTGGGGTTGACTGGATTGTTACCATAATTATTATTGACACTCAAGTACAAATAGTGAATTAGTTTTCTTGTATGAGTAAAGCTTCGTATAGGATTTTATGCATATGCAAGAAACTACAATGATTGCAGAAGTAGACATTTGTTTAACAATGTATATGTGTGACTATAAGTTCTTGTGATTGTTACAAAGAACTTAGATCATGATAATAATAACGTCTTTAAAGTGACTGATTGTTGTGTCAATAATAAAAATATAAATGGAAAAGGGTTGTGGTTTTGCGTATGAACATACATAAATGATAATCAGTAGGATGAGGGCAGTGAAGATTATTTGATAGTTTAATAACGTATTGAAATGCATGAGGTGAAATATATTATGTATGATAGAATGAGTAGTAATCAAATGTTGTTGATTACATTGTTTGCTCAAACTTAACAGCTCTACAATTTGATGATTCAATGATGATGTTAGCCGATATGCATCATACATCTAACAAATATGTTAATTTTATCCTTTGGAAATTCATCCAGTGCGTGTGAATATTATGGTGACACTACATATTAAACTTAATCAGTTAAGTCCATATGTTGTGGAAATGTGGTGTCTTCATTGTCATCGCTAAAAAAAATAAAAATAAAAATCTAGATGTCATTGTGAATCTATTAGCATTACAAATTTATGTAACCAAGAAAATTATGTGTGATTGACTTCAATTAGTGATGTTGCATAATGACTAGTGGTTAGACACATATGCATAAAATGAAATGTCATTTTGCATGAATTATAACTATGGTAAATGTCAATGATTTGATTAGAATGACTATATCTTATGGAAGCTCATATTCCAATTGTTGTTTTGGAAAACATCTTTGTGGAAAACTTTGTTTTAAAATTCCTTGGATGTAGCGTCTAGAAGATGTATCCTTATTTGTTATGCTTACTCCTAATGCGTGGAAATGGTTTATGAAATATTGATAGGACCAATATCTTTCTACTTTTTTGAAATATTGAGAACATTGATGCATGTGAGAGATGAAATGCATATTGAAAGTATTTGACAAGATGTTTTGTGAATAACAATATTTTGTAGAAGGTTGGATTTATCAAATGCAATTGTGACTAATGTTGCTAGTGTCATTAAGTCGGGGTAGTTTAATGGCAACATAGTGACATCACTAAGATTCTATTAATATAAAATAAAAGAACCTCTCAGAGGTAAAATGTTGTAATGAGATTTGAAATTGCAAATGTGAATGTATAATGCTTACCAATATGATATGCAATATTTTTCCATAGAAGATATAATAATGTTCTTCTAAATTACATGTTGATTATTATGTGGAAATTTTGAAATGAACACCACTCGCGTGACATGAGATGTTAGTCATGATTTCCTGTCAAATTTACTTTTATCGACTATGGGGCCCATGTTGAGGGTCAAGTAGGAACACACGATGTACATAAATATTCTTTCTTCTTTAATATTAAATATAAAAATGTGCATATGATCAACTATGTAAGATTACTGTGGGAAAAGGTGCAAAAAACAATTTCACATCCCAAACAGTTACAGGAAAATTAAGAAAGCCAAGGAGGGATATGGGCAAAGGTAATTTCCTTATCATATTTTCTCTCCCTAGAGATAGATTATCTCAACAAGGGAAAAGGGTTGGCTAAGAAGGTAAGAGGGGAAAAGCATGAGGCAATCCTATTGGTTTTAGAGCCTGGTTGGAGGAGGCCCAAAAGAGTTAGTTGTTGAGCTTTAAATTTCTCAAGATAGGATATTATTGGAGGAAAATAAGGAATGTTTCCAAGAGGAATCTTATGTTGGACCAAGTGTGGTCATTGTCAAGGAACTATCCTAGATATGAATTTGGCTCAATCTAGTTAGTGAAAACCAGTTCTCATTGGTTGGGAGGAGCATTTAACCACCATGGTCTTCATGGCAAAACACGTTAACTAACCAGATAATTGACGTGTTAGAATGATTTTTTTGTATGTTTGTGTAATAATTTTTTGTACATCCTGACAGGAAAAGAGCCTAGTGCTCGGGAAGGAACTACTCGAAGTGTAGTTCCTCTATTGTATTACTAGTCTTGTGGATGCCTTTAGCGAGGGGCTAAGACAATATTCACTTGGTGTAGTATTAATACTTTAATCATTTTGATGATTAGAGAGCTATGTGCTCTCTTAGTACTTGTTAAGTTACTGTGATTAAAAACATTACCTGAAATTGCATAAATAATTGATAGTTGAAAATGATGTGATTAAATGTAATGTGATTATGATTGAGAAACACTAAGTGGATTTGTTAGTCATATGTTACGGGGTGCTTACCATGGAGGCTGACAAACCACCCTAGGTGCTTGCTGTTGAGCTGATAAACCACTCTTGGAATGCTTGCCATAACTCATAAATCAACTATAATTAAATCATCGAGCAAAGTGGCCATGGTTTCTAAAAGTATTGGAAAATAACAATAAGTTTTAGAAATACTTATTTTTTTCTTTGAAATTGAACAATGGATAAAAGATTGAAAGTAAAATTAAATATTTGTGTAATTGTACATGTTTTTTTACTATTAATAAAAAGCATCATTGCTTTTACTTATTAATATTCCTGAAAATCAAATCCTTTATTTTGAATGGGAAGGACCCCATTTTTTGTTGTTCTAGTTGCAGAACTATCATGAGTAAACTGTTGTGAATATTCCATTGGGAAGTTCATTACAACAGACTTGATAATATTATATTAAAATACTGAAACTTTACACTATTGCAATTTTGTTAAACTTTAAGATATGTAGGTTTAACTTTAATTAGTACATGCATGCGAATGGAAATTATGCAGAAAAGTAGAGAACGAAAACATAAACATACACACAGACACACACATAATACACAATATATGCTTTATAGGATACACTTTCGGGAGAAAACCCAGCTGGAAGGTGAGGTCGCTTCGCTCTCTTTCTCTATTTGGAAATATGGTTGTAGGTACAAACAAGTAATGTATGTGGCCTGTGGGTTGCTACAATGTACAAATCCTCTCTGTGTGCTCTACCTCATATATCTTCTGGTTATATTTTCTCGGCTATGGAACAAAACGCTCTCGAAAGAATGGAATTCCTCTTCCTCCTAGTGGCCTGGTTATAATACAACTTGATAGCCTACTAGTGGTTAACTTTGACTACATCAACTCTTAACAAGAGTTACAAAATAAACTCTTATAGAGTATTTTACATCATAATCACGTGGCTATCGCCTTTTCCATGAATAATAGGGGCTGGCATGACATCCTCCCGAACTATAGGTGTGAAACAAGAAGGTCAACTTTTGAGTGGCATTACTTTTGCATACTCTGATTTATGCACCTCATGTGATGTTAAAAAGATATATGTGTGTAGAATAGAAAAATGATGCCACACTAGAGAAGAAAAGATTTAACCCCAAAAAAACATCATTTGGTGCCTCAAAATGCTCTTAGAAGGTTTCAGGCCTCGTTTTTCCAAACTGGGTCATGTCAGTAAAAATGGTTCTATTAGACAATTCCTCCACTTTTACCACTCTAAATGCATCAATATGGATGACAAAAAATATAATGATCCAATTTAGATCACACCTCCCCATTTTGGGAGGCTTTTTGTCCCCAAAATATTCTACTGAATGAGGTGAGGAAATTTTTCGTTCACCTTCTCTCTAGTGTACTATTTAGCTTTGCTTGAAAGTTGTCCCTTCAATCCAATCTGCCAAAGGTCATGGTGCCCCTGTCTTGTGGTTCTAGACCTCTTCTGCAAAACTATATCTTCTGTCAACTCTCCCTGAACATCTAGTGCTAGGTCCTCCACAGAAGGTAGAACTTGTTCCTCTTCCTTATCTAGCATGGAAGGCTCATATAGTTTCAAATTCTCTAAATTCACAATCGAGTAAATGCGGATATATGGTGGTAAACTGAATCGATAAGCATTATCACCCACCTTTTCTAGTATCTCAAAGGGACCATAACTCAGAGCCTTGATTTTCTTACCAGACCCTTGCAGCCTCTCTTTGTTCAATTGTAACCATACTCTATCTCCCATATTGAATGACTTTTCTATTCTGTGTTGATCATGCCTGACCTTATACTTCTCTTGTGACTTTTGCAGTGTTTCTTGTACCTGTAGATGGATCTGCCTGATCTTCTCTATAAATTTTCAAGCCCTCAAAGCGTCTCCTGTAAGATCTTCCCTCACTTCTCCTTATTTCCCATATGCAATATCCAAAGGGGAAGGTGGAAACTATCCAAAACAAGTCTCAAATAGGGACTTTCCTATAGAAGTGTGGACTGCTCTGTTGTAAGAATGTTGTATATATACCATATTTTCATCTCAGGTTTTTGAATGCTTCTGGTTGTATCTCCTTAGAAGTTGTGCCCAAGTCATGTTGAATACTTTTACCTACTCATCTGTCCATGGATGGAATGTTGTAGATCTCTTCAACTTTGTGTCCATCTTCTCCCACAATGTAGTCCAGAATGCACTAGGAAATCTTATATCCATGTCTTAAATGATGCTCCTTGGTATCCCAAAGTGCACCTAGACCTGTCCAAAGAACAAGTTTGTTGCTTTTTCCTCACTGATAGTCTTTCTACACGGCATCAGAACACACATCTTGTTGAACATGTCAACTACCATGAACAGGTAGTCATGTCATTTCCTGGTTGTCGATAAACCTCCGACAAAGTCCATGGAAATGCATTGCCAAGGATGAGTAGGTACATGTATGGGATGATATAGACCTTGTTTCCTTTTTCTAGGTTTGCTAGTACAACAAAGCAAGCATCCTCTTATGAACCTAACTACCTGCTCTTCAATCTTGGGCCAATACACATACCTCTGCAAGTTATCCATGGTTTTCCCTACACCAAAGTGCCCTGCAACCTTCGAGGTGTGAGCCTCTCTAATCAACTACAATTTCTCACCTTTAGGAACACATAGCTTATCCAGCCTATAGAGTAACCCATCCTAGAGATGGTAGTCAATAGTGTTATTGTCATCATGCACATGACTTTGACTCTACAACTGTTGATACACATATGGGTGAATGGCTCTATGTGCATAAGAGTCCCCAAAGTTGTAATCTTTGATATTGGTGGCCCTGAAAGCATGTCAACCAACTTGTTTGTGCTTCCCTTCTTATAATTGATCACCAAATGAAACTACTATAAAAACCCCATCCACTTTTAATGCCTAGTTTGTTATAGCTTACTTTGGGCATGCAAGTACTGCAACGACAGGTGATCTGTGTGGATTACTGTCTCCTTTCTTATTAGATAATGCTTCCACTTCTTCACAACTTGTACCATGGCATAGAATTCCTTGTCGTAGGTAGGGTAGTTAAGAACTTCCCCATGAAATACTTCATAATGGTAGCATACAGGGCTTCCTCTCTGCATAAATACAACTCCCATAGCATACCCACTCGCATTTGTCTCCACTTCAAAGGGTCACTGCAAGTTTGGTAATGCTAGAACTGGTGCTTGGCTGATCTTCTTCTTTAACTCTTTGAAATCCCTTTGATGAACTTTTCCCTATTGGAAACTCTTGCTACTTGTTGTTATGGCATGGAGCAGTCTTGTTACCCCTGAAAATGAGACTATGAATTTCCTCAAGTACTGTGTTGCGCCAATGAAACTCCTGACCTCATAAACATTAGTAGGCACCGATCATTTCATGATGGCCTCCATCTTAGAAGGATCTATCTTCAACTATCCTCCATCGATCACATACCCTAGATACACCAAAGAGTGTTGTGCAACCTCACAATTTTTGAGATTTCTTAGCAGGTAGTGCTTCTTCAATGTTTCCAGCACGTGCATCAAAAGTGACATATACTCCTCCCACGTAGCACTATATAACAATATATCATCCAAATAGATAATAACACATGAATCTATAAAAGGGTGCAATACATAATTCATTAATCTCATAAATGTAGTTGGTGCACTACATAGGCCAAATGGCATGACTAAACACTCATACAAACCTTTCTTCATTTTGAAGGTGATTTTCCAGGTATCTTCTTCGTTGACTCGAACCTAGTGATATCTAAGCTTCAATTCCAACTTGGTGAAGTACTTTGCTTATTGTAATTGATCTAGTAGATCATCTATCCTGGGCAGGGGGTCTCTATTCTTGAGCGTGATTTTATTCAACGCCCTATAATATATACACATCTGTCAAGTCCCATCCTTCTTCGGTAGAATGATGATTGGCAACCCACATGGTGATGTACTCGGTGGAATGACACCCTATTCCAGCAGTTGCTACAACTGATTCTTCACCTCACTTGCTTCTATAACAGACTTCCTGTACAACTCAATATTTGGTAATGGGGAGTCTGGCAATAGCTGGATCTCATGCTCCACTTCTCTCTTAGGTGGTAACCCTTTAGGATCTTGGAACACATCCTTGTATGCCTATAACAACTCCTCCAAATGTTGTTTTTGTTTCTTATTACACTCCTCCATAGATGCCTTGCCTCTTATTTACTCCTCTGCAGACCGACTTTCTCTTAAAAATAATAAAACATACTTATTGCTGGAATTGATCAATTTCTTGGCTTGGTTGGCACTTACCATTGAAATTTTTGACTTGCCTTTGTGCGCGTTGATGATGAACACTTTTCTATACTTGATAAGATGATATTGGTTGGACCTCCTCATGCATATTGCATCATGCATGCACATTTATAGAATACCAAACATGACTCCACATACATCAAGGGGAACCACATCTAGATCTACTTCATCAATAAAATCAACATTGATAGCAAATCTAATTTTACATTGTTTTGTTACCTTCAATTATGCATCATTATTTACCCTTCCCAATGGATATGGGTTTGGATGATCACGAACTTCCAACCCCAACTTCTTGACCAACTCTGTTGCAATGAGATTCACTTGCGATCTCGAGTTAAATAGAGTATCAATCTTTGTCTTCTACACCTGAATCTTTATATGGAAGAGTTTTGTCATTTCTTTCTCTTCTTGTTGTTGAAGGCTATTTAGATTCACCTCCTTAGGTATTGCTGAACAAATTATCTTCTCATGTTAATCCTCAGCTGAGTTGCTTTCAACTTGGTTGCTCAAATCAGTGGCCACAATATTTTTCTTCTTGTTATCTTTCCTCTTGTTCTTCAGGTTTAGCTCTGGATGCAACTTCCAGCATTTTTCCTCTGTATGACCATCAATGTAGCAGTGGTAGGAAGGATCTTTGCATTGGTGTGTTGTTTTCTTATATTTCCCCCCTTTTTGCTTCTTATTCCCCTCCTTAGAATCTTCTTGTTGCTCCTTCTGCTTTAATCCACTTGATTGTACTTTTTTTAGGCCTATGTTCTCCAAGTACTATGCCTGTACACAAACTTCATCCATTGATTTGGGATTGAACAACATCACTTGATCACACATATGGCAGTGCAGACCCCCCAAATACTTGAGGAGTACATCTCATTTCTTCCTGAATTTCGTGGTGTACTCCTGCATGCTTTGCATGGCTTTTGCCTAAAGTAATGACACTAAATCCGATGGTCCTCGTATCCAATGAGATAAAAATGTGACTTAATGAGGGTCTTAAAATAATACCACTTAGTTACTGGAGGTTCTCCCTCCAACCTCAGGGTTTTTGTGTGGCTCTCTCACCAAGTCAGTGCTTGGCCCTCTAATTTCAACCAAGTGAATGAGATGTTTTGTCCTTCCTCGATCTAATGGACAATGAAATAAAATTCTAGTTTCTACAACTATTGGTTTAGCTTTAGAGTGTTGATCTCATCGTGATATTCCTTGATATTGACTTTGCCTTCCATTTTAAATAGGGATCGTCATTAGTTCACGACACTCGAACTGGGTTGATATTTTTCGAGTCCTTTCTTTGATTGGTTCTCTGTTTCTCCCCAATCTTTTGATTCCTGTTCTGATTTTTGGCCCCGCTGATATAGATCCCTGCAATATCCACAAAATACCCAAATAAACTTGGCTCTGATACCAAATGATTCGTAAAATTCCATGGATATTCCACTGGATAGTTTGTAACAATATATATGATAATATTATATTAAAATACTGAAATTTTACACTATTACAATTTTATTAAACTTTAAGATCTGTATGTTTAACTATAATTAGTGCATGCATGCAAATGGAAATTATGTAGAAAACTAGAGAATGACAAAATAAGCTCACGCACACACATATGACACAAGATATGCTCTATGGGGAACCCTTTAGGGAGAAAACCCAGTTGGAAGTTGAGGCCGCTTCGCTCTCTTTCTCTGTTTGGAAAACACAAAATGCTCTTGAAAGAATGGAATGCCTCTTCCTCTTAGTGGCTCGGTTATAACACAGCCCGATAGCCTACTAGTGATTTATTTTGACTACATTTAATCTTATCTAGACTTACAATATATACTCTTATAGAATATTTTACATCATAATCATGTGGTTATCCCCTTTTCCATGAATAATGGGGGCTAACGTGACATCCTCCTGAGCTATAGGTGTGAAACATGAAGGTCAAAATTATGAGTGGCATAAATTTTGCATACAGACTCCGATTGACACGATTCTTGCACTGTTGGAAAGATATTTATGTGTAGAATAACATGAAATTGTGTTGCATTTAATAGCGATAAATTTTTACCCCCCAAAAAACGTTGTTTGATGCCTCAAAACTCTCTCGGAAGGTTTTAGACCCCATTTTGCCAAACTCTCTTGCGAGCCAATTCCTCCACTTTTCCCACTCCAAATGCATCGATATGGATGAAAAACAATATAATGATCCCATCTAGATCACATCTCCCCATTTTGGGATGTTTTTGGTCCCCAAAAGCTTCTAGTGAATGAGGTGAGGAAAATTTTCCTCCACCTTCTCTCTGGTGTACCATTAGCTTTGCCTGGAAGTTGTCCCTTCATTACAATCTACCAAAGGTCATGTTGCCCTTGTCTTGTAGTTCTAGACCTCTTTTGAAAAATTGTTTCTTTTTTCAACTCCCCTGAGCATCTAGTGCCAAATCCTCCATAGAAGGTAGGACTTGTTCCTCTTCTTGATCTAGCATGGAAGGCTCATAGAGTTTCAAATTCTCTACATTCACAACTGAGTAAATGTGCATATATGGTGGTAAACTGAGTCGGTAGGCATTATCACCCACCTTTTCCAGTATCTCAAAGGGACCATAACTCAAAGCCTTGATTTTTTTACTAGACCCTTGTAGCCTCTCCTTGTTCAACTATAACCATAATTTGTCTCCCACCTTGAATGACTTCTTTGTTCTGTGTTGATCATGCCTGGCCTTATACTTCGCCTATGACTTCTGCAGTGTTTCTTGTACGTGTAGCTAAATCTGCTTGACCTTCTCTATAAATTTTTCATCCCTCAAATCATCTCCTGTAAGATCTTCCCTCGCTCCTCCTTGTTGCCCATATGCAATATCCAAAGGGGAAGGTGGAAAATATCCAAAACAAGTCTCAAATGGGGACTTTCCTATAGAAGTGTGGACTTCTTTGATGTAATAATGTTGTATATATACCATATTTTCATCCTAGGTCTTCAGATGCTTCCAGGTTTATCCCCTCATAAGCCACACCAAAGTCTTGTTGACTACTTTTTTCTGCCCATCTGTCTGTGGATGGAATGTTGTAGATCTCTTTAACTTTGTGTCCATATTCTCCCACAATGTAGTCCAAAATGCACTAAGAAATCTTGTATCCCTGTCTTAAACGATGCTCCTTGGTATTCCAAAGTGCAACCAGACCTGTCCAAAGAACAATTTTGTTGCCTCTTGCCCACTGGTGGTCTTTTTAAAGGGCATCAGAACACACATCTTGCAGAACCTGTCAACTACCACAAACAGGTAGTCATTTCCCTTCCTAGTTGTTGATAAACCTCCCATACAGTCCATGGAAATGCTTTCCCAAGGATGAGTAGGTACAAGTAAGGGATGATATAGACCTTGTTTACTATTGCTAGGCTTTTTGGTACAACAAAGCATGCATCCTCTTATGAACCTAGTTGTTACATGCTCTTGCATATTGGGCCAATACAAATAGCTTTGTAAGTTAGCTACGTTCTTCCTTACACCAAAATGATATGCAACCTTGGAGGTGGGAGCCTCTCTAATAAGTTGCAATCGCTCACCTTTAGGAACACATAACTTATCCAACTTGTAGCGTAACCCATCCTGAAGATGGTAGTCAACAATGTTGTTGCCATCGTGCACATGACTCTAACTCTGACTCTAAAACTATTGATGCACATCATGGATGAATGGTTCCATGTGCATAAGAGTCCCCAAAGTTGTAATCTTTGATGTGGCTGCCCTTGAAAGCATGTCAGGCAGCATGTTCGTGCTTCCCTTCTTATTCTTGATCACCAAATGAAATTGTTGTAAAGACCCCATCCACTTGTAATGCCTGGTCTTTTGTAGCTTACTCTAGGCCTGCAATGATTGGTGATCTATGTGGATTGTTGTCTCCTTTCGCATTAGATAATGCTTCTAGTTCTTCACATCTTGCACCATGGCATAAAGATTCTTGTCGTAGGTAGGGTAGTTAAGAACTGCCCCATGAAATGTTTTAGAATGGTAGCATAAAATCCTTCCTCCCTACATCAAGACAACTCCCATAACATACCCACTCGCATCTGCCTCCACTTGAAAGGGTCGTTGAAAGTTTGGTAATGCCAGAACTAGTGCTTAACTGATCTTCTTCTTTACCTCTTTGAAACCCCTTTTCTAACCTTTTTCCCACTAGAAACTCTCGCCACTTTTTGTTATGGCATGGAGATGTGCTGCTACCATTGAAAATGAGTCTATGAATTTCCTCAGGTAATGTACTACCCCAATGAAACTCCTGACCTCAGAAACATTAGTAGGCACCAACCATTTCATGATGGCCTCCATCATAGCAGGATCTGTATACATCTCTCCTCCACCGATCACATACCCAGATACACCAAAGATTGTTGCGCAAACTCGAACTTCTTGAGATTTGCTAGAAACTGGTGCTTCTTCAATGTTTCCAGCACCTGCATCAAATGTCACATATGCTCCTTCCAAGTAGCACTATATACTAGTATATCATCCAAATAGACAATAGAAAATGAATCTATAAAAGGGAAAGTACATCATTCATTAATCTCATAAATGTAGCTGGTGCATTAAATAGGCCAAATGGTATGAATAACCACTCATATAACTCTTTCTTGGTTTTGAAGGTGATTTTCCAAGTATCTTCTTCATTGTCTTGAACCTGGTGATATCCAAACTGCAAGTCCAACTTGGTGAAGTAATTTACTTGTTGCAGCTGATCTAGCAAATCATCTATCCTAGGCAGGGGGTTTATGTTCTTCAGCGTGATTTTGTTCAACACCCTGTAATCTATACACATCCGCGAAGTCCCATCCATCTTCGACACAATGGTGATGTGCTCAATCGAATGATGCCTTTTCCAAAAGCTGTTGCAACTATTTCTTCAACTCACTTGCTTCTATAAAAGACTACATGTACAACCCAATATTTCGCAATGGGGAGTTTGGTAATAGCTGGATCTCATGCTCCACTTCTTTCTTAGGTGGTAACCCTTTAGGCTCTCAGAACAGATCCTTGTATGCCTGTAATAACTCCTCCAATTATTGTTTCTATTTCTTATTACACCCCTCCAAGTATGCCTTGCCTCTTATTGACTCCTCTACAAATTGAATTTCTCTTAAAAACAATAAAACATGCTTCTTTCTGGAACTGATCAATTTCTTAGCTTTGTTGGCACTTACTAGTGAAATTTGTGACTTGCCTTTGTGCATGTTGATGATGAATGATTTTCCATCCTTGACAAGCTGATATTGGTTGGCTCTCCTCATGAATATTGCATCACAAATTTACATGTATGGACTCCCAAACATGACTCCTCATACATAAAGGGGAACCACATATATATCTACTTCATCAATAAAATCAACACTGATAGCAAATCTAATTTTACATTGTTTTGTTACCTTCAACTCTGCATCTTTATTTACACATCCCAATGGATATGGGTTTGGATGATCATGAACTTTCAGCCCCAACTTCTTGACTAGATCTACTACAATGAGATTCGCCTGTGATCTTGGGTCAAATAGAGCATCAATCTTTGTCATCTTGACTTGTATATTTATATGGAAGAGTTTGATCATTTCTTTCTCTTCCTCTTGTTGAAGGATACTTAGATTCAGCTCCTTCTATACTGACGTACAAAATATCTCCTTATCCACATTTGAGCTACTTTCAACTTGGTTGCTCGAATAAATGGCCACGATATTATTCTTCTTGTTCTTTGGGTTTAGATCTAGATGCAAATTCCAACATTTTTCTTCTATATGGCCATCGATGTTGTAGTGGTTACTAGGATCTTTGCACTGGTGTGTTGTGGTTGCAATATTCTTATCTTTCCCCAGTTTTTCTTCTTCTTCCCCTCCTTAGAAACTTCTTGTTGCTCCTTCTGATTCGATCCACTTGATTGTGCTCTCTTCAGGCCTATGTTCTCCAGGTACTGTTCTTGTACATAAGCCTCGTCCACTGATTTTGGCTTGAACAATATTACTTGCTCACGCAGATGGCGTGCAGACCCCCCAAATACTTGATGAGTACATTTGTGTTCTTTGGAGAGATACCCAACATTATAGGCATATTCTTGAATTTTGGGGTGTACTCCTGCACGCTTTGGCCCGACTTTTGCCTAAATTAATGCCACCGGATCCACTGGTCCTCCATGTACCCATTGGAATAAAATTGTGACTTAATGAGGGTTTTTAAATCCTCCCACTTAGTCATTGGAAGTTTTCCCTCCAACCTAAGGGTTTCTGTGTGGCTATCCCAACAAGTCAATGCATTGCCCTCTAATTTCAACCGCACAAATGAGATATTTCACCCTTCCTCGATTTGGTGTACATTGAAATAAACTTCCAGTTGCTGTAACCAGTGGTTGAGATTCAAAGTGTCGATCTCGCCATGGTACAACTTGATATCGACTTTTGATTCCATTATAAACAGGGACTATGATTGGTTCACGACACTCGAACTGGGTTGATATTTTTTGGGTCCTTTCTTCGACTGGTTCTCTGTTTCTCCCCGATCTTGTCATCCCCGTTTTGGTTTTCCCTTTGCATTCGGTCCCCCATATTCTCCAAATATCCCAAACTTTCTATTCAAGGCCTCCACAAGGAGGCTTACGTTGTAGTTGATATTTGTGACTTTTTGTTCCAACCGCGTAAAGCTCACCTCTGCAGGGTCACAAGGTTCGTTTACAAATTCAGCGGCCATGATTATGGTTTTACGATTTTCATCCTCGTCGATCTAGATCCCTACAATATCCACAAAATACCCGAAGAAAATTGGCTCTGATACCAAATTATTAGTGAAAGGTCATTGTTATTCCACTATACAATTCGTCACAACATATCTAATAATATTATATTAAAATACCAAAATTTTACTCTATTACAGTTTTATTAAAATTTAAGGTTTGTAGGTTTTATTGTACTTAGTGCATGCGTGTAAATGGAAATTATGTAGAAAATTAAAGAACGACAAAAAAAACTCACACACACACACATAAGACACAAGATATGCTCTTTGGGAAACCCTTTCGGGAGAAAACCTAGTTGGAAGGTGAGGTTGCTTCACTATCTTTCTATGTCTGGAAAAATGGTTGCAGGTATAATGAAGTAATACTTGTGGCTTCTGGGATGCTATCGTGCACATATCCTCTCTGTGTGCTCTACCTCCTATATCTCTTGGCTATCTTTTCTCATCCATGGAACAAAATTCTCTCGAAAGAATGGAATGCCTCTTCCTCCTAGTGGCCCGATTAAAACACAACTTGATAGCCTACTGGTGGTTAATTTTGATTACATCAACTCTTAACCAAAGTTACAATATATACTCTTCTATATTATTTTACATCATACTCACATGGCTAGCCTTGTTTCCATAAATAATGGGGGTTGACGCGACATACTCTCGAACTATAGTCTTTAAAAAAGGAAGGTCAACTTCTAAGTGGCATAAATTTTGCATACAGACTTTGATTTATGCAATTCTCACACCTCTAGAAATATCTATGTGTATAAAATAGCCGAAAAATGTGCCTCACAAAAGCCGCAAAGTTTTAACCCCAAAATTGTTGTTTGATACCTCAAAATGATCCCGGAAGGTTTCAGACCCAGTTTTGCCAAACTAGGTCCCACCTGTAAAAAGTGGTCCCATGAGCCGATTCCTCCCCTTTTCCCACTCCAAATGCATCGAGATGGATGAAAAATAATATAATTATCTAATATGGATCACACCTCCCCATTTTGGGAGGCTTTTGGTCTCCAAAAGCTTCTACTGAATAAGGCGAGGACATTTTTCCTCCACCTTTTCTCTGGTGTACCATTTAGCTTTGCCTGGAAGTTGTCCCTTCAATTCAATATGCCAAAGGTCATGTTTCCTCTGTCTTGTATTCCTGAAACTCTTCTACAAAATTGTATCTTCTTTCAACTTTGCATGAGCATATGGTGCCAAATCCTCCACAAAAGGTAGGACTTGTTCCTCTTCCCAATCCAGTATGGAAAGCTCATAGGGTTTCAAATTCTTTACATTTACATCTGAGTAAATGTGCATATATGGTGGTAAAATGAGTTGATAGGCATTATCACCCACCTTTACTAGTATCTCAAAGGGACCATATCTCAGAGCCTTGATTTTCTTTCTAGGCCCTGTAGCTTCTCCTTGTTCAACTGTAACCATACTTTGTCTCCCACCTTGAATGACTTCTTTGTTCTGTGTTGATCATGCATGGCCTTAAACTTCTCCTCTGACTTATGCGATGTTTCTTGTACTTGTAGATGGATTTTCCTTATATTATATATAAAGTTTCCATTCCTCAAAGCATCTCCTGTAAAATATTCCCTCACTCCTCCTTGTTGCCCATATGAAATATCTAAAGGTGAAGGTGGAAAATATAAATAACAAGTCTCAAATGGGGACTTTCCTGTAGAAGTGTGGACTAATTTGTTGTAAGAATGTTGTATATATACCAGATATTCATCCTAGGTCTTCAAATGCTTCTAGTTGTATCCCCTCAGAAGCTGCACCCAATTCATGTTGACTACTTCTATCTGCCCATATCTTTGTGGATGGAATGTTGTAGATCTCTTAAACTTCGTGTCCATCTTCTCCCACAATGTAGTCTAGAATACACTGAGAAATATTGTATCCTTATCTTAAATGATGCTCCTTGGTATCACGTTGTGCACCTAGACATGTCCAAAGAACAATTTTTCTACTTCTTGCCCGCTGATGGTAATTTTAACAGGGCATCAGAACACACATCTTGTTGAACCTGTCAACTACCATGAACAGGTAGTCATGTCCCTTCCTAGTTGTAGGTAAACCTCCCACAAAGTCCATGGAAATTCTTTCCCAAGGATGAGTAGGTAGAGGTAAGGGATGATATAGGCCTTGTTTCCTATTGCTATGCTTGTTGGTTCAAAAAAGCATGCATCCCTTTATGAAGACAGATATTTGCTCTTTCATCTTGGGCCAATACATATACCTCTGCAGGTTAGCCATTATCTTCCCTACATGAAGGTGCCCTACAACCGTGGAGGTGTCATCCTCTCTAATTAGTTGCAATTGTTTCTTCATTTCACTTGCTTCTATAACATACTACATGTACAACCCAATATTTGGCAATGTGGAGTTTGGCAATAGTTGGATCTCATGCTCCACTTCTCTCTTAGGTGGTAAACCTTTAGGCTCTCGGAACACATCCTTGTATGCATGTAACGACTCCTCCAATTGTTGTTTATGTTTCTTAGTACACCCCTTCAGGGATGTCTTTCCTCTTATTGACTCCTCTACAGACTCACTTTGTTTTAAATACAATAAAACATACTTCTTACTGGAACTGATCAATTTCTTGGCTTGGTTAGCACTTACCAATGAAAATTTTGACTTGCCTTTGTGCGCATTGGTGATGAAGGATTTTCCATCCTTGACGAGTTGGTATTGGTTGGCTCTCCTCATGAATATTGCATCACACATGTCCATGTTTGGACTCCCAAACACATCTATACATACATCAAGGGGAACCACATTTAAATCTACTTCATCAATAAAATCAACACTGATAACAAATCCAATTTTACACTATTTTGTTAGCTTCAACTCTGCATCCTCATTTACCCATCCCAATGGATATGGGTTTGGATGATCACAAAATTCCAGCCCCAACTTCTTGACCAACTCTGTTGCAATGAGATTCGCCTGTGAGCTTGAGTCAAATAGAGCATCAATCTTTGTCTTCTTGACATGTATCTTTATATGGAAGAGTTTGGTCATTTATTTCTCTTCTTATTGCTGAAGGATACTCAGATTCACCTACTTTTGTATTGACATATACACGATCTTATCATCCACACCCGAGCTGATTCAACTTGGTTGCTCAAATCAGTAATCATGAGATTCTTCCTCTTGTTATCTTTCTTCTTGTTCTTCGGGTTTAGCTCTAGATGCAACTTCCAACATTTTTCCTCTGTATCACCATCGATGTTACCACAGTGGTTGTTAGGATCTTTGCACTGGTGTGTTTGGCTATCATCTTCTTACCTCCCCCCCC
>APFE030774549.1:133265-207818 GCA_000404065.3 Pinus taeda
CCCCCCTTTCTTATTCTTCCCCTCCTTAGAAGTTTCTTGTTGCTCCTTCTACTTCGATCCACTTGATTATGCTCTCTTCAGGCCTATGTTCTATAGGTGTTGTGCCTGTATACAAGCCTCGTCCCCAATTTGGGCTTGAAAAACATCACTTGCTTATACATATGGCAGTGCAGAGACCCTAAATACTTGAGGAGTACATATGGGTTCTTTGGGGAGATACCTAACATTATAGCCATCTTCATGAATTTCGTTGTTTACTCCTACACGGTTTGGCTCGACTTTTGCCTGAAGTAATGCCACTAGATTCATTGGTCCTCCATGTACCCAATGGGATAGAATCGTGACTTAATGAGGGTTTTTAAATCATCCCACTTAGTCACAAGAGGATCTCCCTCCAACCTCAGGGTTTCCATGTGGCTCTCCCACAAAGTTAGTGCATGACCCTGTAATTTCAGTCACATGAATGAGATCTTTTGCCCTTATGGACACTAAAATAAACATCCAGTTACTGAAACCAATGGTTCAACTTCAAAGCGTTGATTTCATTATGGTGTGCTCTGATATCGAGTTTTGATTTTATTTTAAATAGGGAATGTGATTGGTCCATGGCACTCAAATTGTGTTGATTTTTTCCAGGTCCTTTCTTCGACTAGTTCTTTGTTTCTCCCCGATCTTCTGATCCCCATTCTTATTTGTACTCTGCATTTGAACCCCCATATTCTCCAAATATCTTCAGTTTGCTATTCAAGGCCTCCATGAGGCAGCTTACATTGCGGTTGATATCTGCGACTTGTTGTTCCAACCACATAAACCTCATCTCTGCAAGATCACGAGGTTCATTTACAGATTCGTTGACCATGATTAGGGTTTTATGATTTTCAGCCCCACCGAACTAGATCCCTATAATCTCCATAAAGTACCCAAAGAAACTTGGCTCTGCTACCAAATTATTTGTAAAATGTCATGAATATTCTAGTGGACAATTCGTCACAATAGATCAGATAATATTGTATTAAAATAATGAAATTTTACACTATTATAGTCTTATTAAACTTTAAGATATGTAGGTTTAACTGTAATTAGTGCTTGCATACAAATGGAAATTATGCAGAAAAGTAAAAATGACAAAATAATCTCACACACACACATAAAACACAATATATGCTCTATGGGAAACCCTTTCGAGAGAAAACCCAGCTAGAACGTGAGGTTGCTTCACTCTCTTTCTCTATCTGGAAATGTGGCTGCAGATACAAAGAAGTAATGCTTGTGGCCCTTGGGATGCTACAATACACATATCCTCTCTATGTGCTCTACCTACTATCTCTCTTGGCTATCTTTGCTCACCTATGGAACAAAATGCTCTTGAAAGAATGAAATGCCTCTTCCTCCTAATGGCCAGGTTATAACACAACCCGATAGCCTACTAGTGGTTCATTTTGGCTATATCAACTCTTAACTAGAGTTAAAATATAGACCCTTCTAGAGTCTTTTACATCATAATCACATGGCTAGACCATTTTCCATGAATAATGGGCGCTGATGCGGCATCCTCCTAAACTATTGTTGTGAAAATAGGAAGGTCAACCTATGAGTGGCATAACTTTTGCATACAGACTCCAATTGACACACTTCTTATGCCTTTGGAAATATTTTTGTTTATAGAATAGCATTAAATGGTGATGTACCAAAGCAAAAAAGTTTTGCCCCCAAAAATGTAGTTTGATGCCTCAAAATGCTCCCAGAAGGTTTGAGACCACGTTAAACTTAGTTCCGCTGGTAAAAATAGTCCAATGAGTTGAGTCCTCCACTTTTCCCACTCCAAATGCATCGATATGGATGAAAAACAATTTAATGATCCAATCTATATCAAACCTCCCCATTTTGGGAGGATTTTGGTCTTGTTGTAGTACTCAAACCCACCCCCCCACCATTATTCACTTAATTCTCATTATGGGGAGGACCTTTTAATTGGATGGTTGGTCATATTACTATTCAATTTTGAGAGTTTGGATTGCCTAAATGAGTTCATTTTGTTCTTATCTTCCTATCATCACTCGTTTCATCTCATTTGGACATTTGGTTTGAAAATGCTGCATATCCGATGATGAACATTTTCACTACTCTGAACTAATCAATTGTATAAATTTTCATTATCTTTAGCCCTCGAGACCAAACTTTTCATTATAAAATGGCTTCTGCTTTAATTTGTAAAATGAAAAAATACTTTTAAAGTGGCTATGACATATTGGAACTTTAGGACTTATTAATATTGGAAGATTTCTTCCAAAATCTCCGATATCATAAATCTTGATCCCATTTATCAGTGGTTGTAGTTTATTGCTCGGAGAAACCTTTTTATAATAGAGTAATATCATATTTTTGGAGTTATGACATTAGAGGAACTCTTTTAGAATTCTTCGATACCAAAAATCTGATACACATGACATTGACCCTTTATAATGATAAACATATATAAAACTCATAAAACACATAAAGTCGCAGCCCTTTTAAAATATTTCAGTGTATTATAGTTTAAACCAAAGTTCAATTGTTATATATAAGCATTGTCAGAGGATCCCACATGCCACATCATACTCCACTCTAGCATATCGGAAATACCATATTGGCATTTTTGTTATGTGGTACCACTCAAAACCTTTGATCTCCGATATTGCGATGCACCTCCCGTTCCCATCTTTGATTTATGATATTGAAAATACTCCGATATTGTGAAAGCTCTGATATTCTACATGTTATTCGCTCTGATATCCAGACCTGATTTATTTATAGGCTCCATTTAATGCAAGAACGCGTTTGTTTACCAGAAATTTTATAATAGCATATATTTAAAACCATTGATTTTATGGACCTGATTTGTTTTAATATAATGATCTAATGCCATATCACATCTACAATATCACAACTCTGGTTATGTGCGACCATTTAAAATCGCCGATAATACAGATGCGATATATTTATTACAACAAGTTTAATCATGATTTCATGTCTGTCTCGTATCAGAGCTACCCAATATCACAAGTTTTTCATGTTGCCTCATTTTTAAAGTTGCTATGAGCTTATCACCAATACCACTCGACTATTTTCACTTGTCACTTCCAAGGGAGTTGTTGTCTTATTAATAGAAAAGCGACTTCATTAAAATTAAAAGGTCTTAAGTCATGTGTATTACATTTTCGTCATGGCTAATTCTGATTTCTCTGTTACAAGTAAATGTCTGGGCCGATTCGAATTGATCATTTGATCAACAACCACTTAGCCATGTGCCGAGATCCAAACCAGAATACACAGAGGATTTTAATACAAATGAAGACCAATATTGTAAAGAGTGCAAGCCTGTCTAGCACTCTTCTCAGTAGTAGTCGACAGAAAACAAATTGAACTCAACAACAAGCTAAATTGGGCACTTGATCAACATAGGCGATCAAAATTTGTCCTGTTCTTCAACAAAAGAAATAACTACCTCATTTAATTGCTCAGTGATGGAGAGATATGTGTAGCTGCTGATATTTTTATAGTTTCACCTCAAGTTTTGTATAAATAACCTCTTTGCAGATTGTGAAAGGACTTTTTGGGCTAGGGAAGAAATTTGAGCAATAGAATTGCATAATATCCATTGCTAGGCATTATTAGAATAGGGGAATCCAAGAGAAGAAGCTAAATGCTATTAGAGTGTTCAACCTATTTGTGAAGAAGTTCTATTTCATTTTGCACTATTGCAGTCGGGTAGAGGTCTTCTTTGCAGACAAAGATCGAGTGCTAGCAACGAGAGATTTGCACTATTGCAGTCTTCGAGGTCTATGTACTTGATTCAATTTGGTAATAAAGTTCGTTTCTACAATTGTTTGTAAGGCAATATTGCTTGCATCAATTGTTGAAATAAATAAATTATTTAGCTTTTCAATTGCATTTAATGTATGAGTTTACTAATTGTCTTTATGCACTATTGTTAAATGTTAATTATTAATTCATTTAGAATTATGACAAGTTATAATCAGAAATTTATCATTGAAATCTGAGAATTGTATAAGAACATATTTTTATTTCTTTAGGCTAGCTAATTATCTAACAATTTAAAGATATAGATTTCCTACTTTTCTACATGCCATTTTATTTGAACTACTTTAGTATTATGACATGAATTTCTTGTTCTTATGCATATGTTGTATTAGGAGTTGGAGTTATTTAAAGTTAATTGTGTAGTAACTACTTATTAGGAATTTAGTTGATAATTATTTTAGCAAGGATTAGATCTTATGAACTATTTCCCTGGTCTAGTTCTTTAATTCTATTTCAATTCTTACATGCTTATTCTTCATTCCTTTAACTTGCTCTTGATTGAGGGAAGGACTAATTCTTCCTTCAATTGAGACAGGTCTAGGATTAGATGCATCTTAGATTATACTTTACATTTAGTTATACTTACTGCATTTTATAAGTCTCTCCATATAGGGGAAAACTTTAGTTGTGGCTTGGCTGAGCCCTACATCAGCTTAAGGATCACTTTCTTGCCTAATCAATGAGAGGGCTGATCTGGTGTCTCTTCTCTATTGATAGGTGAAAGTAATATTTTAAGTCAGTGGAGATAGAGAGAAGGTAACATTGGACCTAGTTTAACCAGTCGAAACCACCATTTCAACGGAAAATGAACTGCTCTAAGTTCCCGATTGGGTGGTATCTCTTATAATGTTGAAGGAGAGATTTTTGAGGCTTAAATAGGTCCCTAAAAGCTCCTACTAAATGAGGTGAGGACATTTTTCCTCCACCTTCTCTTTAGTGTACCATTTAGCTTTGCCTGGAAGTTGTCCCTTCAATCCAATTTGCCAAAGGTCATGCTGCCCTTGTCTTGTAGTTTTGGACCTCTTCCACAAAATTGTATCTTTTGTCAACTCTGCCTGAGCATCTGGTGCCAAATTCTCCATAGAAGGTAGGACTTGTTCCTCTTCCTGATCTAACATGGAAGGCTCATAGAATTTCAAGTTCTCTACATTCACAATTGAGTAAATGCACATATATAGTGGTAAGCTAAGTCGATAGGCATTATCACCCACATTTTCCAATATTTGAAAGGGACCATACCTAAGAGCCTTGATTTTCTTACCGGCCCCCTACATCCTCTCCTTGTTCAACTATAACCATACTTTGTCTCCCACCTTGAATGACTTATTTGTTCTATGTTGATCATGCTTGACCTTACACTTCTCTCATGACTTCTGCAGTGTTTCTTATACTTGTAGATGGATCTGTCTTATCTTCTCTATAAATTTTCTAGCCCTTAAAGCATCTCATATAAGATCTTCCCTCACTCTTCCTTGTTTCCAATATGCAATATCCAAAGGTGAAGGTGGAAAATATCCAAAATAAGTCTCAAATGGGGACTTTCCTGTAGAAGTGTGGATTGCTTTGTTGTAAGAATGTTGTATATATACCGGATTTTAATTCCAGGTCTTTGAATGCTTTTGGTTGTATCCCCTCAGAAGTTGCAACAATGTCGTGCTGACTACTTTTGTCTCGCCATCTGTCTATGGATGGAATGTTGTATATCTATTCAACTTTGTGTCTATCTTCTCCCACAATGTAGTCCATAATGCATGGAGTAATCTTGCATTCCTTTTATAATTGATGCTCCTTGGTATCCAAAAGTGCACCCAGACCTGTCCAAAGAACAAGTTTGTTGCTTCTTTCCCGCTGATGGTCTTTTTACAGGGAATCATAACACATCTTGCTGAACTTGTCAACTACCGCAAACAAGTAGTCGTGTCCCTTCTTGGTTATCAGTAAACCCCCCAAAAAGTCCATGGAAATGTTTTCCCAAGGATGAGTAGGTATAGGTAAGGGACAATATAGACCTTGTTTCATGTTGCTAGGCATGTTGGTACAACAAAACATGCATCCTCTTATGAGCCTAGCTACCTACTCTTGCAACTTGTGCCAATGCACATACCTCTGCAAGTTAGCCACGCTCTTCCCTAACCCAAAGTGCCCTGCGACTTTGGAGGTGTGATCCTCCCTAATCAAATGTAACCACTCACCTTTAGGAAAACATAGCTTATCCAACATATAGAGTAACCCATCCTACAGATGGTAGCCAACGGTGTTGTCGCCATCATGCATATGAATCTGAATCTGCAACTGTTGATACACATCATGTGTGGATGGATCCATGTGCATAAGAGTCCCCAAAGTTGTAATCTTTAATGTGGGTGGCCTTGAAAGCATATCAGGCAACTTGTTTGTGCTTCCCTTCTTATACTTGATCAACAAATGAAAATGACGTAGAAAACCCATCCACTTCTAATGTTTGGTCTATTGTAGCTTACTCTGGGTCTGCAAGTACTGTAACAGCTAGTGAATTGTGTACATTATTGTCACCTTTCCCATCAAATAATGCTTCAAATTCTTCACAATTTTCACCATGGAATAGAGCTCCTTGTCATAGGTAGGGTAGTTAAGAACTTCCCCATTAAATTATTCAGAATGGTAGCATACATGCTTTCTTCCCTGCATCAAGACAACTCCCATAGCATACCTACTCGCATATATCTCCACTTAAAGGGTCGCTGCAAGTTTGGTAATTCTAGAACTGGTGTTTGGCTACTTTTCTTCTTTAGCTCTTCAAAATCCCTATGTTGAACTTTTCCCCACTGTAAACTCTTGTCACTTATTGTTATGGCGTGGAGTGGTGTTTCTACCACTGAAAACGAGGCTAGGGATTTCCTTAGGTACTGTGTTGCCCCAATGAAACTCTTGACCTCGTAAACATTAGTAGGCATCGACCATTTCATGATGGCCTCCATCTTAGAAGGATCTATCTCCAGGTCTCCTCCACCGATCACATACCCTAGATATGCCAAAGACTGTTGTGCAAACTCGCGCTTCTTGAGATTTGCTAACAGTTGGTGCTTCATCAATGTTTCCAACACCTGTATCAAATGTGACATATGCTCCTCCTAGGTAGCACTATATATCAGTATATCATCCAAATAGACAATAACAAATGAATCTATAAAAGTGCGCATTACATCATTCATTAATCTCATAAATGTAGCTGGTGCATTACACAGACCAAATGGCATGGCTAACCACTCATACAAACCTTGTCTGGTTTTGAAGGTAGTTTTCTAGGTATATTCTTCATTGACTCAAACCTGGTGATATCCAAACTTTAATTCCAACTTGATAGAGTACTTTTCTTGTTGCAACTGATCTAGGAGATCATTTATCCTAGGCAAGAGGTATTTGTTCTTGAGTGTGGTTATGTTCAATGCCCTGTAATCTATACACATCCGCCAAGTCCCATCCTTCATCGGCACAATGATGATGGGTGACCCACATGGTGATCTACCTGGTCGAATGAAACCATGTTCGAACAACTGCTGCAACCGTTTCTTCACCTCACTTACTTTTATAACTAACTGCATGTACAACCCAATATTTGGCAATGGAGAGTTTGGCAATAGTTGGATCTCATGCTCCACTTCTCTCTTAGGTGGTAACCCTTTAGGCTCTCAAAACACATACTTGTATGCCTTTAACAACTCCTACAATTGTTGTTTTTGTTTTATTAGTACACCCCTCCAGGGATGCCTTGTCTCTTATTGACTCCTCTACATACTCACTTTCTCTTAAAAATAATAATGTTGGGTGTGGAGCCTGATTATCTTCTGTATTCAAAAGTTTCAGCTGGATGTATACCAGGAAGACTGTACACCCCTCCACGCGGGGGGGATTTGTCCCCCCCGCGGGGGTCCAGGGGCCAGCGGTCCCTTGGCGAGGGTTCGGGGTCAACGCCCTCGAAGCTAAAAATAGATGTAAAATTGCCTTGTAAAAGTCTAGTAATTTCTAGTCAATCTGAGCTATTCATTAGGCGGATGATCTAACGGTAGAAGTTATGTTTAATTTAGGGTTTTTTGCCCTAGAAGGCAACCCCTCACTATATATGAGGGAATTGTATTGCATCTATGTATATTTGTATTCTGAGTGAGGAAGAGAGAGGAGAATGAGAGTGAAGAGGGAGTTATAGCGGATCTAATGTAGGTTGTATCTCTTCAGTTTGCTGGGTAGTATAATATAAGAAGGACTGGTTGTTTCTTCGTGGACGTAGCCCAAACTGGGTGAACCACGTATATCTGTGTCTCTCTTGTTTTATGCGTTTTCTGTGTTTACATTTCTGCAATATTTTATGTGTTCCATTGCTCTGTAATATTTAATTTTCTAACAAATAAAACATACTTCTTGCTGGAACTAATCAATATCTTGGCTTGGTTAGCACTTACCAGTGAAATTTTCAACTTGCCTTTATGCGCATTGATGATGAACGGTTTTCCATCCTTGACGAGTCGGTATTGGTTGGCTCTCCTCATGAATATTGCATCAAGCATGTACATTTGTGGACTCCAAAACTCAACTCCACATACATCAAGGGGAACCACATATATATCTACTTCATCAATAAAATCAACACTGATAGCAAATATAATTTTACACTATTTTGTTCCTTATTTACCCATCCCAATGGATATGGGTTTGGATGATCATGAATTTCCAACCCCAACTTCTTGACCAACGTTGTTGCAATGAGATTCACCTGTGATCTTGAGTCAAATAGAGCATCAACCTTTGTCTTCTTGACCTATTTCTTTATATGGAAGAGTTTGGTCATTTTTTTCTCTTCATGTTGTTGAAGGCTACTCAGATTCACTTCCTTTTGTATTGATGTACAAACAATATTCTCATCCACATCCAAGATGCTTTCAACTTGGTTGCTCGAATCAATGGCCACGATATTCTTCTTCTTGTTATCTTTCTTCTCATTCTTCAGGTTTAGCTCTAGATGCAACTTCCAACATTTTTCCACTGTATGGTTATCGATGTTTCAATGGTTGTTAGGATCTTTGCACTGGTGTGTTGTGGTTGTCGTCTTCTTATATTTTCTCCCTTTTGCTTCTTCTTCCCCTCCTTAGAAGCTTCTTGTTTCTCCTTCTGCTTCTATCCACTTGATTGTGCTCTCTTCACGCCTATGTTTTCCAGGTATTGTACCTATACACAAGTCTCATCCATCGATTTGGGCTTGAACAACATCACTTTCTCACACATATGGTAGTGAAAACCCCCCAAATACTTGAGGAGTGCATCTGGGTTATTTGGAGAGATACCAAACATTATAGCCATCTTCCTGAATTATGTGGTGTACTCATGCACGCTTTGGCCTGACTTTAGCCTAAAGTAAAGCTATCGGATCCACTGGTCCTCCACGTACCCAATGGGATAAAATTATGACTTAATGAAGGTTTTGAAATCATCCCACTTAGTCACTGGAGGTTCGCCCTCCAACCTCAGGGTTTCTGTGTGGCTCTCCCACCAATTCAGTGTATGGCCCTCTAATTTCAGCAACGCGAATGAGATCTTTTGCCCTTCCTCGATCTGTTGGACAATGAAATAAACTTCCAATTGCTGCAACCAGTGGTTCAACTTTAGAGTGTCGATCTCGTCATGGTATGACTTGATATCAACTTTTCCTTTCATTTTAAATAGGGATTGTGATTGGTTCACGACACTCGATATCGATTGATCTTTTTCAGGTCCTTTCTTCGAATGGTTCTTTGTTTCTCCTCAATCTTTTGATCCTCAGTCTAAGTTGTCCTCTGCATTTCAACCCCCATCTTCTCCAAATATCCCTAGCTTGATATTCAAGGCTTCCATGAGGAGTCTTACATTGCGGTTGATGTCTATGACTTATTGTTCCAACCACATAAACCTCATCTTTGTAGGATCACAAGGTTCATTTACAGATTCGTCGACCATGATTAGGGTTTTACGATTTTTGGCCCCGTTGATCTAGATCCCTGCAATCTCCACAAAATACCCAAAGAAACTTGGCTTTGATACCAAATGATCCATAAAATGTCGTGGATATTCCACTGGATAGTTCGTTACAACAAATCTGATAATATTATATTAAAATACTGAAATTTTACGTTATTATAGTTTTATTAAACTTTAAGATCTGTAGGTTTAACTGTAATTAGTGCGTGCATGTGAATGGAAATTATGCAGAAAAGTAGAGAACGAAAAAATAAGCTCATACACACACTTAAGACACAAGATATGCTCTTTGGGAAACCTTTTTGGGAAAAAAACCTAGCTAGAAGGTGAGGTCGCTTCGCTCTCTTTCTCTTTCTAGAAATATGGCTGCAAGTACAAAGGAGTAATACCCGTGGCTCGTGGGCTGTTATAGTGCACAAATCCTTTGTGTGCACTTTATCTCATATCTCTCTTGGCTATATTTTCTCAACTATGGAGCAAAATTATCTTGAAAGAATGGAATGCCTCTTCCTCCCAATGACTTGATTATAACACAACTTGATAACCTACTAGTGGTTAATTTTGATCACATCAACTCTTAACTAGAGTTAAAATATAGACTCTTATAAAGTCTGTTACATCATAATCAAAAGGATAGCCCCTTTTCCATGAACAATGGGGGTTGATACGACATCCTCCCGAACTATAGGTGTGAAAATAGGAAGGTCAACTTCTAAGTGGCATAATTTTGCATATGGACTTCGGTTGACGTGCTTCTTGCGTCATTGGAAATATCTCAGTGTGTAGGATAACATGAAATGGTGCCGCACATAATTGACACAATTTTACCACAAAAAAATTCATTTGATGCCTCAAAGCACTCTTGGAAGGTTTTAGACCCCGTTTTGCCAAACTGGGTCTCACTGGTAAAAACTGTCCCATGAGTTGATTCCTCCACTTTTCCCACTCCAAATGCATTGATATGGATGACAAACAATATAATGATCCAATCTAGATCATTGATATATGATTTAAAAACATATTGCAAAGATAAAAGCAATTTGAATGAAAAGACAATTCCAGTGGGAGATAAAGAGTGGGAAAAAACATAATAATGACGAAAGAAAGAAGAGATGAACATCGAGGATGGTGTTATCTTTAAGGGAGGAGTATGTAATATCCTTATCTGTAAAAAATCATGTATTTACATATTGTGAAAATATTAATAATTTAATATGTATAACAAATATTGGCCATCAAGAACCGTTGCAAATGGTTTACAACTAACTTGATGACCTTTCTTGCACTATTATTTCTCTATTGTTAATATTGTAGTGGCTAATATTTGAAGGGATTCGACAAATAATTGGGAGCAGTTGCATGTGAGTCGTTACCTTGATTGCAAGAAGGATGCTTACAAAAGTAAAGGTTTTATTCCTTTGGCGATTAGATTGAAGGAGGAATCACTGACCATGATCAAAGGCTTGAATCTTGTTGCATGGATGACCTACTGAGGTAGGAATTCATCATTACATCTCATGGAAAGGCTCTCGACAAGGTTCGGTAAGATGGTCATATGGTTGATTTTCTTGACTATTTTGGCCTTGGATGGGATACACGATCACACCCTCATTGTACGTCTTCTTACCTTCACTGTCATGTTTATTTATCTCTCATGCTTTTACATGTGCTATGTCTTATATATCTATATATATACATGGATGCTCGAGAAGAGCTCGGTTCCCTCAAGGTCGAAAGAGATTCTTTATCCTTTGTTTCACACTTGATATTTTATTGAATGGGATTAAATATGCAAAATTTTATATATGCAGATCTCATGCGTAGAGATTAAGTTGGAATTTCCTTTTGAAAGGAACTATGTAGTTATTTGTAAAAATAATAATTTATGAGATTTCTTTAAAAAAATAATATATAGATCTCATGTGCAAAGATATTATAAGTTATACGACTTACTTTGAAATAATAAGTAATGTTCTTGTGCACCGATATAATAGTTGTTGGGCTAGTTTCTTTTGGATAAGAATATGCATTTATTCTACTAACTTTCTTGGAAAAGAATATGTGTTTATTTTGCTAGTTCTTGAAAAAAACACGTGCTTTTATGCACATAGATAACAACTATTGTATTAGAATTTTGAAAAAGAAATATGTATTTGCATGCACAAAAATAATAGTCATTGTGTCATAATTCTTGAAAAAAAATATGTATTTGCATGCATGAAATTAATAACTATTATGCAAGTTTTCTTGAAAAGAATATGTATTTATATGAACAAGGTAATAACTATTGTACTAGTTTTCTTAAAAAAAAAACATATGGGTAGTTGCAGTAGTCTTTCTATGGAGAAAGAATGTGCAATTGTGCGAAGAAGTAATAGTAGACGTGGTGATTATCTTTTGGAAATCCCTCTTCTTGTATGAAGAGGTAATGATAGCCATGATGAATCTTTTAAAATATTATCGTGATCTCATGGGTAGAAGTAAAATGTAACTATTTTTTTTTTTTTTTAAATGCAGGGATAAATAGGCATGTTTGTGAAATTATGTACTTTTAATTAATGCATATGCAAGAATGTGTAACATGAAAAGATGTTTAAAACATATCGAGTAGAGATTTATTATTTAATTTTGATAAATATTTTATATAATCATGATGTCGAAGTTGCTGACGGCAATAATTGCAGAGAAGAAATGTGAATTATGCAAAGGATGAATTAATAGTGTCTAATCCTTCCCTTATATATCAACCAAAAGATGGATTATAGTTAATACTATGGCAGAAAATGAACTAACGGTCCATGCAAAGTGAATGATCGTCGAATGCAGGATAATCCACTGTAGGGAACAACCAGGCCACAAAGACAGAATGCTTGAGGAATTGTGGAGTAAATGATATCATGATTAATGTAATGACCTCTAGTTAGTTATGATTGAATTTAAGATGACATTTCATTGTAAAAAATTTAATAATGGACAAGGGATGATCTCCCCTACTGCCATTAAGTTAGGGGTGAACACCCTCACAAAACATTTAGTATGCTTGTTTTTCCTTTCGAGGGTTTCCAGGGTATATCGATGTCCATTTATTTGATTGCCTATTTTGTCACTTTGATGATATTGCTACCTTACATAACGTTGACACTTACATCATCAAATATGTGATTAACTAGCCTAATTAAATGAACAATGATAATGATGCAAGGTTACAACATGAAGCTTTATGTAACATGTTGCAATAATGGTTATTATGTTATATGACTTGTTATTCCATTTCTAAAGTTACTTTAGTAATGATGATAATTTTATCTAATGACCAGTTAAGGAATATGGAATAAGTGATTGAGAATATTTTTTTTTTTGTAAGCTCGGTGCTACCTTTCTATTAATTTTTGGAAATAAAGCAGGTTACATCCATATGTCCAAGAGTTACGTGGCCTCAACCTGCCCAGTGGGAAACCAGGTCTGTTGGCCACTTAACTATAAAATATGCCATCCATAAGCACAAAATACTTAGTCTGTACATCCATGCTATACATAATTGAGAGTATTTGTACTTCCTATTTGCTAAATAACTATAAACATAACTGATAATAAGTCTAAAACTATAGGATCAAAGCATTGAAAAAGAAAACCATGGGTGCACTGTCACTGTTTATCATCAACAGAATCCAGTGGAGCGGGGTCCTTCACAGAAGAACCAGGTAGCTCCAAGAGGGGTATGCAAGGGATGTGCTTCTCGATTTTCTCAGTCGACCATTCTGTTGTTGCAGTTGGAACTGAATTTTTTGCAGTTCTTTGGTGAAATTCAAATTCCTCGAATGCCCTCGAGGTGTTGCATGCATGTCAGGAGGAAAAATTTCTAGAGCTTTTGCCAGAATGCTCTTCATCATCTAGAATAGGCGCATTGTTTGCTTGTACTATTTTACTCTTCCAGGAGTATGGCCTAGATCCGGGGCCACTACTTGCCACTCATCCATGTCCAAGTCCAAGTCGTCCACTGTCTGTTGGATTTCTTCTTCCCACTCAGTGATTAGTTGCCTAATCGAGTTGGAGCTGCTGGCATGGTAAGCTTGGGCTGCTTCATCAATTACACCCAAGGCTAGCTTATGCACTCATCCCATCCCAACCGCCCTATTGGAGGAGATGGGTTGGTTTCCCGATGATGGGGCTGCCTTTCTTTGCCTCCCTCGTTCGTGGCTTCCACCTTTGTTGTTCTTTGTACCCTTCGCTCGAGCCATTTTGTTGCTATTGTCTGTCAAGTGCTCATTTTTTTCCCGCACTCTTAGGTTTCCACTAGCCTAGGGCCACAGGTTGGGTGCTCGACGCTTCCATAGGTTGCACTGCCACTACAGACCCGCTTCATTTTCAAAAGACACCAGTTGAGTAAGGAACCTATTCCACTGTCTGCAAGTTATTGTATGCCAACACATGATTCTAATGCCACCATTTTTGCATGCCTTCCTTTGCCCACTACAGAGCTTAAACAAACTGGCCATGCCCACAGTTACCATGCCATCAGTAGTATAGTAACAATTCCCAACATTACTTGAATTCATCCACCAGACATAATCACAGGAATTGAAATGGGTTTCGAGCCAGCTGCAGGATTGAGCCAATAGCCCGTTGAACCCTTAATTTAGCGACCCCATACAAAATGCCCAGGCAGTGGGATTCAAGACCCTTTTTTCCATAGTTGGCTTAAGTTGCACGACGTCAATCCAAACCCACCACCAATACCTGAGATGAAATCCATTCACACAGAGGTTCCCAACCCAGGAAATTCGATACCATAGGACCAAACTGACCCATAAATTGACCGACCAAGCTTCTCTACCTTCTCCTCTCTACCACCAGATGGTATATCTGGGATTCTTGAGCCTTTGGCTCTCCCTACACTGCAACAAGTTGAATCCCCCCCCCCACCCCCCATTCTTAGCAGACCCAACCCCCTGACCACTCTTCCAACCCCATGAATGGGAAATTTCCACCTTCTCTACGCTCGACCATCTCAACCATGCATGCACCCATGAGAGACAAACAAATCCGGAATTCCATTGACACAGGGATGAGCAGAACTATGGACACTGACCTGACCTAGAGCCCAGCGAGGCCATGCCTCTGGCCCTTCCAGAACCCATCACCCCATAGCCTGGACACATTCGATTCCCCGACCCAAGGTTGAATACACTGCTCCATTTTAACTAAAATTGCAAGTTGAAGGCCGATAACATACCAGGATTCACTACCAAATTTTGAGGATGCCGACTGCCTCTATCTGTCCTGAGTTCCCTTCGTCCACCTGTTCCACAGCATCGAAAGCACCCACACTGCTCTCCTCAACAGTCCAAACAAAATTTTACCCTCTCCAAGTGTCCTTAACGCACTGCATCTCCCATGCATTAACCCTCACATGCTTTTCGCCACCGCTCCAAGTGTTGGATGCATGCAAAGGGTGGTTGTGACGCTCTTAATGAGCCACATTAATCCCTGGGCCCGTACAAGCCCACTAGGGCAAACTCGCACCCCGATCGAGGAAAGTGATTGAGAATATTACATGCTAGTAAATCCTGTAAAAAATTTACAACCCTATGTATTTTTTCACGAGGTCTACCGGGGGATGTTACATCTCTCCACTGAGGTTCAAGTCTTATTGACATGATGCATGATGCTCCTTGGTGAACTGCCTTTGTAGTGCTCCCTTGGAGTTTCCTATGTAATGTTTATCTTGACTATGTTGACTATGTACCTCTTTCTTGATTGTTGCAAATAGCGAGAAAAGAGAAAAAAAAATCATTTAAAATTAAAATAACAATTTTTTATAATCATAACATAAATAAGTAAGAGGATGATACATGCTTTTATGAATGTTGTTTTTGTTTTTAAATAATTGAGAGGATGATACATGCTTTATATGAATGTTGTTTTTGTTTTTAAATAAGTGAGAGGATGATACATGCTTTATATGAATGTTGTTTTTATTTTTAAATTTAGTTTTATTTATAAAACTATGATAATATTTTTTAATAAATACAATTTTCAAATAATTACGATTTAAATAATTGAAAAATGGAACATGCTTTATATGAGAATTGCTTATATTTTTTTGTTTTTTGTTTTTGGCTAGTTTATGTAATTCTTTAATAACTAATACAACATGACTTGAGTAACAACGACTTAAGAGTATTTAAGCTATTTAAATTACATAATATCTTTTTATCCATATTACACTTTCATTATAATGACAAAAAAATCTTTAAAACATTTAAATAAATAAATAACTTATTTTTACAAATTTTAACCTAAATAAATAAAATAATAAAATTAAAATTAATGCGACAATACTAATAATTAAATTAAAAAATAAAATAGTAAAATTAAAATTCATGGAACATTGCAAATAATTAAAGAATACCGGTGGGAGAACCACTGAGGCTAAGGTTTTGAATAAAGCACTTGGTAACAAGACAAAGTGGGCTTACGCTTAGGTGTAGATGGACTAGGGAGTGTCACAAAAGAAAGATAAGATAAAATGGGCAAACAATATCAAAGGGTCTTAAAAGGGATCACCATTAGGAAATCACATGGATTCCAACACATGGGCATATATTATTCACAAGATATCCTCTCTTTTTTAGGATCTTTATGTGTGATGATTCCCATCTTTCTGTCTAGAAGTGAATGTTTCTTTAGTTTTCTAACGCTTTTTGTGTTTATAATTTATTTCCAATGTAAATGACTAAAAAACTATTTTATATATTTTTAATAATAAAAATAAAATTATATATTGTATTTGTTATTATTATATTTAAAAAAAGTAATATATAAATATATGTATATATCTTTTTATATTAAAAATGTTTTAAATATATAATAATAAAAATAAAAATTATTATTAAAATCTTTAATAAAATAATTAAAATATTTAGGGAATTTGGAGTGGGAGGGTCTTTTATCGTTTTATCAACGAAAAAGAGTCTCCATATGCATGGGAGTAGGAGTTGCAACAAACAATCAAGCTGAGTACTTTGCCTTATGGCAAGCTCTGGACCTTGCACTCTCGAGAGGAGTTTGTCATCTATCAATATTCAAAGATGTAAAGCT
The DNA here is from genome assembly GCA_000404065.3 of Pinus taeda. NCBI lineage: Eukaryota > Viridiplantae > Streptophyta > Pinopsida > Pinales > Pinaceae > Pinus > Pinus taeda. Next base: position 150,213 of record APFE030774549.1, read on the forward strand.
TGTTATTCAACAAGCATCTAAATGTAAGAAGAACGATGAAACATTTTCCCTTACCATTCTTCATCGAATAAAGATGTTGGTTGAAACATTTTATTCAATATCCTTTTATCATATAAGAAGGATTTTAAATGAAGTTGCCGACCCCATGGCCAACCAAGGTTTACAACTAGCATAAAGAGAAATAAAATATGAAAACGAGATTATTATAATCAAAGGCATTCCATAATAATGACATGCAATGTTAAATCGATTAAATTCTTGGGGCAAGCGAAGTTAGAGACATGGATGCAGATCAACACATTTAATTCTATAGTGCATAATCAAGCGGGTGGTCTCAAACATCTGCAACGAAAGCTCTGGAAAGATATGGAGACTTGTGCCATTTTTGACAGATGGGAAAAGAACGTCCCTTCAAATAGGACACATGATAGATGGAGTAATGTGGATAAGGAAACTGGAGCAGGTAGTCTGTGTGAAATTTCATTATGCAATATCAATTCTCAAGGTGATAGACCCATTTTCATCAATTTTAGAGGATTCATTCGATTTCCATAATGAACTATGCAAGTGGTGTTCTGGAGAGGCATGCTTCCATTAATGTGGGGTGGATGAGACAAAATCGTAGTGAGAAAGTATGATGGTATATATATGAAGTTTGGGGGCTCCTGTTTATGGTGAATGGGAATTTTGGAACTCCATTGACCAACCTCGCCATTGCTTCTGGAGTTGGCTCTATATGATGGATAATTCTTTGAGAGGTAGAGAGGAAGACTTCAAGGAAGAGGAGTGAGGGCTCAAAACAATTTGATGGCTCATCGGATGAATTTGCTTGAACTTAAACTTGATAGGCTTCAATTGGCCATGAACATGGTGAAATTTCACTTGGATTACTTGTAGAGGGAAAATCAGTGTGGTGCAGATGACCAGGTTCCTTTCAATGACAGTAACGTAGAGCGGATGGAATTCGAGTCGCTTCATGAATACTTGTCTGGTGGTTGAGATGGCGACAACAATGTTCCAGCAAGCACACATGAAGGCAACCCATCTAAGGGCAGGGAGACAAAAGAAGAAGTGAAGGGGAACCAAGTTCTAGGGATTATGTAGTTCCCTTCTTATTTAGATTTTATCGATGTTATGTAGATTTCTAGTTTTTTGAGGGTTTTTTTTGGAGAATCTGTGGAATCCAACAGTTTTATATAGTAAGCTACAGAACATAGGACAACATGGAGAGACGTATTTTGATCTTTTCGACGAGATGGTCATAACAATGTGCATTTCATGGAAAAATTTGTAAAATGTACTTGCCTTCAAACCAATTTTCTTAATAGAATACATAATCATTTCTTAAAAAAATATAATTAAAATACTATAAATTCATTAACAACAATCAGTAAGATAATATAAAATCATAAATAATAATAATAATAAAATCATTTAAAGTTAGTTCCTGAGGCAGTTCAAATGGTGATGGAAGTGATATGAAATCATGTAAACTAAGAGATTTAAATTTCAATCCCTTAGAAGTAACTTGATCTATGGAGAGGACGGGTCATAGACCCCGAGGTATAATTGTAGCGACCATAATTGACTGTGTCAGGTGAGTACAAAATTGGCCCAATTGACAATTCCTTTGGTTACAAAAGAAATCATTTGAAGTTAAAATAAAAAAAAGTGCATAACTATAATACAAATGAGTGAGAGGACGATACATGCTTTATATGAAGATTAATTTTGTTTTTAAATTAGTTTTACTTATAAAATATGATAATATTTTTTAATAAATAAAATTTCAAATAATTATAATTTAAATAATCGAAAAGATGGAACATGCTTTTATTTTCACATTGGAAAAAATTGTAATTTTATTCATAGAGACAAAATTACATTTTGTAGATGCTAAAAACAATATGCATATGGTTTCATGTTTTCACAAAAAACATACAAAGAAAAAATACAAAAAATCTATTATTTACTCCCTTTCTTTTTTTCCACCTTTTGCCAACCTCCAGCGTTGGGAGTGGCAGTTACAGTGGATAGTTGATTTTCATTTGTATTTGTGGGAGAGTCCTTGTTAGAATCAGATCCTTCTGATGCATGAGTTCGCTTATTGCCAGATATTTCCATTAGTTGGGATTCTTGTTGCTGCAAAGGGTTTTTAGGTTCTTTGTCCTCCTTTGGTGTGTTGTTCTGGGCCTTTTGTACATCCATTTTTGCTTTACATTCTATTGTTTCTGCTTTTTCTGCTTCTTCATCCAAAGGGGTTGCATATTGTCATCCTTTTGGCTTTTTCTATTCCTTCTTGTTCCATTTGGGGGTTTGTTTTGCTTCTGAATAGGCACTATGGAGGTGGCTAGTTTGTAGACATCCACAACATCAGAAAGTTGTATTTTCATAATCTAAAGGTTGAGTCCATTGTGTATTATTGAAATTCAAAGTGACGCTGTCTAGTAGTCCCTCGCTGAGATCTACTTCGATGCAAATCCTAGCAAATGTAAATATTCCCCTTGTAAGCCTGTCCCCGTCAATCTTAAGGAACTTTCCCAGGTAGTTCCCTATGGCTATTAAAACATTATGGTGCCAGAAGTGTAATGGAAGGTTGTGCAACCTGACCCAAATTGGCATCTTTGTTACCACTATTGTGTTGGCATCAAATTCTAGAAACCAAGGGGTCATGAAGAGGCCTGCATTACCCCATAACCATGGTCCCTTGTTGAGGATATGTTCCCTTTTCTGCACTGTTGTGAATCTGACTATAAAAAACCCCTTGGGGCATAAATATATTTCATAGTTTGGTGACCATTCAACATATATCCATTGGTGCAAAATCTTATATTTAGGCCAGAAACCATTAAATCTGCATATAACTGCTTTGGAATAGAGATCTGTGTACAAATCATTTACCTCAGGCATTGTGATGGTGAGAGCGGGATTCTCAGATTTTTGTTCTACAATGTCGAACCCTAGTAGCTCGGGCAATGGTGGTGGTTTGGTTTGTGCTTTTTCCTTTCCTTTGACTGCATCCTTAAAAGAGCCTGTGCTCTTTGAGTTAGTTCTAGAGCATCTACCCCTCAGTCGCAAGTTGATCACGATGGTTGAGTCTGTGGAAATTCCATAATCCTGAAGTGAGTGGTTATCGTGTAAACTAAGACCTGAAAAGATCAGATTTTGCATGCATGCTGGTATACTGAGGTGGTTCTGGATTTTATACTTTAAATCCTAGATCCTCTAGCAAATATGCCTGCCTTCCAGGGTTTTGAAGAAAATTTGTATCACGTCCGCCTCTGTAGAATGTGTGTCTGTTTGAGGAAGGGCTCGATTTGTTGCCCATGTGCCCGAATCTGACAGATCTAGGCATATCAGTGCTTTATCTGGGTCGTGATTCGCCAGGTCTAGGCTATCTAATGGTTCTGTGCATGTCATTGCTCTATCTGGTTCTTGTTTTAGCCTATCTGGGCTATTATGCCTGGTGATGCCCATTTTCAGATACCTTCCTGTGGGATCCAGGAGACCTCCTAGGTGTGGTACTTCCCATTCCAGTGTTGTGTCTATATGATCTTTCAATTGCAAGGATCCTGTTCAGGTTTGGGTGGTAGATCTGAGTGGAGAGCCCCCTGACGGTAGCCCCATACCCGCTCCTGCATTGCCGTGACCGTCGAGTCTGTTAGCCGATAGAAAACAGAGGAAGGAGGTTTGCAGGCAGCCGGATCTGGCCAGCATTTGAGCTTTTCTGCCATCTGACTGCCCTTAACGAAGATCCCCAATCTTGATTTGTAAGGAATGCCTTGTTTCAAGTGGGGAGAGGTCATTCATGGCCTTTGCGGAGGTCGATCTGCCTCTGGGAGTTCAAACGCTAGTGCACAGTGCCGCCAAATGATTGGCTGCTTTACCGCCTCGTCCTGCATAACTCCTGATAATCCACGTACTCCATTACTGCCTAGATCGATGGGTTTTGGAGTGGTGTTGGCGTGAATAACGTTTTCAGATATTTTTGTAGTTCCTCGGCCACCATATTTTAGCTTCCATCTCGCCATCTCCATTGAGCAGACCCAAGCGCAGTAGCCTTCACATATTAACCCGCAGGTGCTTTGTGACCCTTCGTCTGAAGCAGAGCGGGCCCAATACATAAGTTTGATTGAGAAAACAAGGCCTTCACCATTCTTGATCTCTTTTGGGGATTCAATCAGGGCTTTCGGTCGTTTCTAGCGAGGGCCCCAAAGGTGCGAGCCAATGCCATCCATCAAGGTAACCAAGGCCGGTCGGTGGTCATGGGTAAGGTTGTTGCGTTGCAGACTACCAGTGTGGCGACAACCTGCTCAGCTTCTGAAAGCTAGCAAACCCTAGCTGCGCATGCCATCTTCGCAATCCTCCCTCTTCAATCTCCAAATGGAACATGCTTTTATATGATAATTGTTTTATTTTCAGGATTAACATCATTTTTGCTAGTTTATTTATGTGAGTTTTAAGATGACTAGCACGATGTGGCTTGAGTACCCATGACTTAGGGGCATCTAAGCCATCAAAACAAAATGGGAATCACGCCCGACCTAGGCCACACTAACCCTTAACATGGCTGGATTTTTACCCACAAAGTATGAATGGCCTTTACACCATAAAATGCCTTAACAAAACATCCTGTCACTATTTGCTCCATACCCTATAAACATTTTTTTTTTTTTTGACAATAACGGTTATTTTATTTAGGGCGGAAAACTAGCTGCCGCAAGCTCTTACATTACAACACTGGCAGAGAAAGATTCTCATGGATAGCTGTTGAATTTGCTGGCATAGAAAACAGGAGACAACACACCGAGCAGGATCACCATACTTTAAGAATAAAACCAGTAATACAGGTGACCGAGATCAGAGAGTTGTTCACTTCGCTAACTTTGACAGAAGAATGTCCCACGGAACTGAATTGCTGCTGGGCAGAGGACGTAGCATCGCTCAAGGGCCAGAAGCCTTCCCTGGCCATACCATGATCTTGCAAAACATAAGAGGACCAGTGCAGTTGATTGATGGAGAATAATGAGTATCCGCTCATACTTTAGATAGATTGCTGCTGTAGAGGAAAAGCTCCGACGCCCAATTTGCATCGCTCAGAAATACAAGTCTAGATTGCAGCCTTTCGAAGTTGAGAACGTTGATTTTGATGAAAATGGTCTGCAGATTTGAGAACAGGGTAAAGTTCAAACTGGAGCTGTGATGACATCTTGGAGGACCTTTTTGGGCGCTTTGAAAAAAAGGCATCGACAGGAGACAGAGACCGTTTATAGGAAGACTGGCTGAAGAAGATATCAGGCCTACGATCATAGATTTAAATAGGTTGAAAATACAATGAGGAAAGCTCCCGAAGAGCAGGGGAAAGAGGAGAGGAGTATTAGCCCTAGGGTCAATTAGAAACAGAAGTCCAATCAGCAGAAACATCAAGGAATGGAACAGGAGGATTCCATCGAATTGACCACTAGAGATCTCCGATTGCAGAGGGAACCAAGATTGGCCTCCATATCAGCTTGAGAGTTGAGATTCCTTAATATGTGATAGAAGGAGATTTTACTGAACTTGGGCAATAAGAGCCGGATTTTTTTGATAATAGTGGCTAAATGAACCTGATGGAGGGTCTTATGAGAATTCAGCGCCTGGATGATAAGTCGAGAATCTCCAAATACAGAGAGAGAAGGGATATTTCTGCTAATCGCCAGATTCAGCCCCTGCCACAATGCGAGAGCCTCCGCTCTGTTATTGGTTTCGATGCCCATACCCCAATGGAATCTCATTTCCGTTGAACCACCAAGACTCAAAAGAACCCCACCACTGCCAGCAACCCCTGGGTTTCCTTTAGAGGCCCCATCGAAGAATAAATAGTGATCATCCAAGGCTGATCTCCACTTGATAAACTCTAGTTCCTCCAGCCTAATCTCCTAATTGGCATGGGCAATTGCAGGAGGAATGGACCTTTCCTTCAGATTCGGAACCAGTTCATTAAGCCATTGCTCCTCCTCTTTGGCTAGACTCATTTCATTCCTTGAGGATGTGTTGGCTTCCAAAGCCTCGCCCAGCAAAGCTTTGATTTTAGAAATAACTCTTGTAGAAGTGCAACTTTCTCCTCTGAAAATTCTCTTATTCCTCTCCAACCACAGCTTCTAGCAGATGAATTTAGGGATCCACATCCAACTTGTTTTAAGAAGACTTTTCTTTTTAAGATAGAAGGGAGATAAGCTGGCCCAAGTTCGGAACAGAGAAGGAATGCTGTTTGGGAGTTCAAGATTAGCTGGACTTAACATCAGAACTCCCCTCCAGACAGCCAGAGCAAAGGGGCAAAGCAACAGCAGATGATTGGCAGTTTCTTCATCAGACAAACAAAGGGGACATCTGGAAGGCCCTTCCATCCCTCGTCTTCGCAAATTATCTCTGGTAAGAATGCTATTGTGCGCAACAGTCCAACAGAAGAAGTCAATTTTGGGGAGGGAAGGGAAATCCCAGATAAATTTCCATTGAGCTGGGTTAGGAGGAGCATATGGGACAGCCATCATTCTTTTATAACCTTCGGAAGCCGTGTAAGAGCCTAAAAGGGAGCCCCAGCCTCTTTTGTCTTTAGAGGTGGCCTTTGAGGGAGATTTGCCTTGAAGCAGATCTAACAGTAATGAAGCTTCCCCCTGCAACCTAAGGGGAACCTCCCCCAAATTCCAACAGTCCCATAGTCTATGGGGGTCGTCCTTCCAGGTAGAAATATCCCACAGAGTGTGCAAATTGCAGGACTGAAGCCAAGCTTTGATGTTTGCTAGTCCATCCATTTGAATCAAAGGTTGATCACCAAGAATCGAGTCTTCCCAGATTTTGATCTTTCTCCCATTACCAGGGATCCAGTAAAGATAATGGCAGAATTGCTCCATAGCAGAGCTGCAAAGATTGAAGATCGGAGATCCTTTTAAAGATCTTGGGGGCTTATCCAAGCATCTCAAGCGTTGCCCTTGGAAGTATTTCTTCCAAATTACTCTTTTACTCCAGCATGAGTTTCCAGAGACTAAATTCCACAGGATCTTCGATCCCAAAGCAAGGTTTTGAGCAGCGAAGTTACGCAGGTGGAGGCCGCCTTCCAGAAGAGGTCTCTTGAGAGTCTCCTAATTCACTAAATGGAGCCTTCTGTCGTTGTTGTTCCCACCTTCCCACAGGAATCTTCTCAGAAGACTGTCCATTTTACTGAGGAAGGTTTTGGGTGCAAGGAGAACAGAGTATTGATATAGAGGCATACTTATAAGGACCGACTTCATTAGGATGACTTTCCCTGCATTATTCAGCCAAGAGGCTCCCCAAGCTTGGATTATGTTCTTAAGCTTATCTAGCAATGGCAGCCAGTGAGCAACTTTAGGCTTGGATTTAAAGATTGGGATCCCGAGATATTTAAATGACTCCCAATTTCGAATACCATCCATTCCTAAAAGCCTTGCAATATCAGACAACTCCTTAATCGAGTAGTTCCAGCCGTAGATAGAGCATTTTCGGTAGTTAATTTTGCTGCCTAAGAGCATCCTGTAAATGTCCAGCTCCTTCTTGAAAGATCTGGCAGAGATTAAGCTGGCTCCTCCCAGCAACAAGGTGTCATCTGCGAACTGGGCATGATTAATGTCTTTCACCTTGTGAGTCGTTCTGAGACTAGGCAGGGTTTGAATCTGCTGATTATGATTTAGTTGGTAACTGAGCACCGAGGCCTGAATAGCATATAGGAGTGGAGACAAGGGACATCCTTGTCTAAGGCCCCTAGAGGCTTGGAAGAAGTCAGTAGAATGGCCATTGACCAGTGGCGCGATCCATGGCGAGGCAATACAGGCATTCACCCAGTTTATGAAGGCTGTTGAGAAGCCTAACTTCTTCATCACGTTGATCAAAAATTCATGTCTCACCCTATCGAATGCGTTAGCCAGATCGAGCTTAATTACCATACCTTTCTCATTTCTTTGGCAGCTAGAGTGGACTGCTTCTTGCACCAGCACAATGTTGTCCAATATCTTTCTTCCTTTTATGAATCCGCCTTGATTTTCAGGGATGATGGCTGGCAAAATATTCTTTAGTCTGTTGGCAATTATTTTGGAGACCAGCTTGTAACTGGAGTTGCACAAGGATATGGGTCTAAAGCTGCTGAAGTCAGAAGCGCCTTTCTCTTTTGGGATCAAGGCTAGAAAGGCCGAGTTGATGCCACCGCCCAGCCTTGCACAGTTCTGGGACTTTCTGACCATTCTCAATAAGTCCTTTTTAATTGTCGACCAGCAAGTTAAGTGAAACTTGACAGTGAACCCATCAGGGCCTGGGGCTTTATCAGGCTCCATGCAATCCAGAACTTTCTTGAGCTCGTCCATGCTGATCAGAGCAGTCAACATAGCATTATCCGTTTCCTTAATGCTCTTTGGGAATTAAGTCCATCGGATAGGAATGGGGATCAATATGGGTTTCTTCAGGAGCCGAATAAAGATCTTTGAAGAAGGAGTAAGCAGCTCTCTTGATGCCATCGAAATCCTTAACCACAGTGTTTTGGAAATGTATCTGAGAAACTGATTTGAAATGCTTTCGAGCTTCGGCTTGTTTATGAAAGAAGCTGGTGTTTTTATCTCCGGACTTTAACCATAGATTCCTAGACTTCTGTCTCCAAAATTCTTCCTCATCCCTGCTCGATTTGTGAACCTCTTTTTGCAGCTCGACTTCTTTTTGGAGAAGACTTTGTGTTACAGGATTATGCTCCATAGCTAATTGGTGAGCAGCTAGACTGTTAAGCGATTCTTTCCTTTTGGCCGTAGGTGTTTTCAATCTTTTAGCCCACTCCTTAAGACTTCTTTTTAGGCCCCTAATTTTCTCTTCCCACACAAAGAAAGGAGAGCCATGGACAGGCCTATTCCAGGCTTCAGAAACCACCTCTTGGAATCCTTCTTGCTGAATCCATAGAGGACTAAAATGAAACGGGATGGGGCCTAGATTACCATCCAGAGAAAGCTCGAGGAGGATGGGCTTATGGTCAGAAGTGAGATTTGGAAGAATTTTAGAAGTGGTCATAAGACCGCATGTCAGGAAAGAAGATTGGACAAGGAATCTGTCCAAACGGGCATCAATGTGATTGGGGGCTAATCTTTTGTTGGATCAGGTGAATTTACCTGAAGAAGGTTTAATATCCTCCAGATCCCAACCCAGCATAATATCTTCAACCCATTCTCTGGCAGGGTCCCAGACAATGGAGCCTCCCTTTTTCTCATCAAGAGCAAGGGTGACATTCAAATCACCTGCAATAATGATATTTTCTGGATTTTGCTTTGAAAGAAAGGATTGAAGCGAGTTCCAACAATTTTTTTTCTCGCCTGGCATTACAGGAGCATAAAGATTAAACATACTTACCTGTTGACCAGAATCTTTGTGTAGGAGCCAAGTGAAAAGCCAGTGGGGGCTACTTTTTTCTTGAATAAGATCATATATGGCGCTGTTCCAAAAGGTGGCTATTCCACCAGAAGTGCCTCTTGCACTAACCGCTCTTCCATGACCTTTTTGCCAAAAAACTTTACTAGATTGGAGGAGAAGAAGATCCTCCAGCTTTGTCTCCTGGATGAGGAGGATTTCAGGCGAATATATTCTCACTATGTCTTTCAAGGCTTCTTCTTTCAACCTGCTACCTAATCCTCTACAGTTCCAGGAGATGTATTTCATTATTTACTTACTTGGGGGGTTGAGGCTCCTTTTGGAGCCCTGATACTCTTGCGCCCAGATCTGGTATTCATCATTCCTTTGAGGGTTTTTTGGGAGCCTTGGAGGACTTCTTGATAAGTTTTTTCCTCTCTCTGTTTTTTCCTGGATTTCCGACCCCTTGTCGTTTTGATAGGAGTGACTTGCGAATTATCAGTCTCGTAATCTCTCTCTTCTGATTCTCCCTCAGAGTCAGAGGCGAGGCTGATGTGCTCTTCGTTGCTTTCATTTCCCCTCTGACAATCTTCAGCTGGTGGAACAGATGGTTCGGCTTCAGTTTCTTTCACTTGCTTCAACTGATTTCCTGTTTCCTCTTGTGTCTCCATGACATCCACCTTTACTCCTGAGGAGGAGCCATCTTTGGAAGCAGCAGAGGCCTTTGAATTAGTTTGAGGCTTCCCCAATGGTACGGAGTTATTCTGCCCCGGGGGCTTTGGGACAACCTTTCCCTTTCTAATTTCTTTCCATCCTTCTTCTTCAACCGTGATCCCTGTTGGAGCTTTTGGGCAGTTTCGTTGGAAGTGTCCATGCTCATGACGGGTTCGACATTTGAAGGGCAACTGCTCGTAATCCAGCTTTTGATAATGCTACCATTCTCCAACTGTGAGTTTGACCACTTCTGGCAGACCGGCTTCCAGATCGACTTCCACGCATATTCTAGCGCAGGTATATTGGCCCTTGTGATCAGCTTTGTCAATGAAACGACCCAGCCCATTTCCAATCTTCTGCAGGGATTGATAGCTCCAGCAGTGTATCGGGAGATTCGAAAGACGAACCCAAACCGGCGCTTCCTTAGGGAGATCAACAGAGGGATCGAAATCGGGGCTCCATTTGTTAAGATATAGTCCCTGATTTCCCATAAAATACGGCCCGTTCCTGAACACTAGATCACTATCTTCTTTGGAGGTAAATTCAAAAATGAAGTAGCCTCGTCCCACAGCATAACAAATCACGTTATTTTTTAGCTGAGGTCTCCAGTTTCGCTGAATCCAATCGTCCGTGGTTTTTGTGGAAGGATAGCGGCCCATAAACTGCCCAACCAGGTCTCTGTCAGCCAGAGCAAGAGAGATTTTAATCGACTGTTCCTCTGGAAGTGCAATCTCTGGTATTTCTTCGAGCTTTTTTATGAATTTCGGCACTTCAGAGAACTGTCGTTTCTTCCCTTTCTGCTTTAAAAGGCTGCGGAATGCTTCTTTAGAAGATGAAGGTGGGGTGGGAGCAGACTCCCCACCCCCAGGACCTCTCATGGTAGCGGCAAGCTCGATGGCGGCTGCAAACCTAATCCCAACTCCGCAGAGCAGAGCAGAGTGCGCGCGCAGTGTTTTTTCCTATAAACACTTAATTATATATATATAATTTCGATAATTTGATTTTTTCTTTTTAATAAATAAAATTTTACAATTTTAAACATTTAAATCAATTTCGTCTTAATAAATATTTTTTTCATCATTATAAAGTAACAATTTAACATTAATAAACATTATAGAGTAACAATTTAACATTAATAAACTCTTAACAACATTTAGGAAATTAACCATTGTAATGCTCCCTCGTCTCATTAACACCCTAACTAAATCTAGGCTAGGACAAAAATACCGAGAAGGGTTCAAATAATGATGTGCAAAATTAAATGATCCTAACAATTTTATCTCCTAAAAATAGAGGATTTTATAATAAAGGACCATCACATTTAGTAATTTCATCCCAAACAACTTTTCAAAGTATAGGATATTTTAAAATAAAAAATTTAATATAAATGAATATAAATGAATAATATTATATATTATTTGTTAATTTTTTTATTAAAGAATTTATTCATATGTTTTTTTTTTAATCCAGAGAAATAAATAATTTTTTTTATTATATGATTTGTTTTTAACCTAGAGAAATAAATAATTATGTCAATTTCGTATTCAAGGCATAATATATGGTTGATTTTACTATTACCATTATATATCTGGGTCATATTACTTGTTCTCCTCTCTATAGACTGACGAGCGAAGAATTTCACATTACTTTGTTCTCCTCTCTATACACTGAACAAGAATTTCACATTACTTGGATCAACAATTAAACTGCCATTAGATATATAATTTTTTTTAAATACATAAACAAATTCATAATTATGAAAAAATTTCAATTCCTTTTTAATGAGAATATATGGAAAATCTATTAAAAAAAGAATTTGTTAACCAAACCTAAATCTTTTAACAAACTCCTTCCCATCAAATTTATTATTTCCAACAACTTCTAACTAAATTCAAACCCAACTTATCCAAATAATAATTCAACCAATAAAAATATATCTATATATAAATTACACTCAGATCACTAAATTAAATCTCAATACATTTAAATTTCAATATAAACCTCATTCAAAAGTATTTTAATAAAACAATAATATAATAATTAAAAGTTAATATTTTATTAAAAATACTCTTATAATAATTATATTTTATTTTTATTAGGTACGGTGATATTAAAAACCTTAATATCCTATTCAATGCATGACTCTCCTCCGGCCACGTTCATCCTAATTAACATTTATTAATAATAATAATTGAAAAAAAACAAGAGCAACGAATGGGGGAAGCCTTTGCAATTAAAGAAGAGACCCCACATTCTAACTAATTTTATGAATGTTAGCCCATAATAACAATACATGAGACAAAAAGAAGAGCAATTATTAAGGTCCCGCTTAGGGTGTACTTACGGTTTTCCGTTTAAGTAATGATTTGATTGGGACAGCCTACGTATTGCAGCGGGCTTCCACCTCCTTAAACATTTGCAAAGTGGGCTCCACCACCCAATCTTCTACGGTGACATCCATGTGAAATCCTTTGACTAGATAGGCTAACTTTTCATGTGAAGACCCACAAATCTGAAAAGAAAAAAGTTTGAAATGTGATGCCCATGGGACATCACCATCATTCCACCCCATCACTATTACAAAAATTACAAATCACATGGAACTTAAGACCACTTCACTTTGGACCTAGACATGTTGGGACATTTCTGTTAATTTAAAATATGTAAAATTTTTGAGTAGATACTTTAAGCATCATTTCATTTAAAATGTTTGAGATGGAAACGTTTATATTAAATTTGAAAATATAAATATATAATAAATTGTTAAAAAATAATTATATATATATTAAAAGTTAACATAATTGGATTAATCTATGTTATTAAAGTATTTTTATTATGGGGTTAGGCTCAGTGGTTGCGCTGACATGAAGTAATTTTTCGAGATGGATTTACTTAGTACAAATATTCCATGGATGTAGTGGTCACCAATCTCCAGGTCTTTGAACTACTTAGAAAAAATAAAATAAAAATCTCACACACATGTCAACATATCTATTATAACAATATAGATTAAGGTATTATAATTCATGATGCCATTAACAAAGATTTAAACTTAGGCGGGGAAAATAACTATAACCCCAATTAACACACACACATATACATATCAATCCACAAAGTATGACATTACATATTGTTCTATATATAATTCTATATATATATATATAATTATATATATTAAATATATAATATATATATATATATATATATTTTTGGGCCGTGGTTCACCAACACCTTGTGAGCGGGTGGTGGCTACTCCACTAAAAATTTGGGCTGATCCGACCCCGAAGGGAATCTAGCCCTGCAACTCACTAGCTAGGCCCCCAGGGCTCCAGGGAGAAGGGACCGCTGTGACCTCCCGAATGGCGAGGCACTGATTGACAACTGACTAACCCTTGGGGCAATATATGTATATATATATATACTATATATATAAAAGTAATGGCAATTACAATATATTTATATATAATTTAGAGTTGTTTAATAAGATATTGAGAGTGGTTGAAGGAGTTAGAACTCACCTATTGTGTTTCTTGTAGTGTTAAAAAAAGAAAGATATTGAGTGTTATCATTCCAAATAAAATATCTAAGATGCAAAAGTATTAACATGGTGACAAAAGTCTTCAAATATCACAATCCTAAAATATTACATTTAGATAAAACTAATTATTTCTCTTAGAATTATTCTATAGCCATACTTAATTTATAGATTAAAGGCTTCATTAAGTGAGTGTGTAAATTCAATTCCTTAAAAACATATATAAAGTGTGTGTGAATTCAATTCCTTAAAAACATATATAAAGTTGGTTCTTTGGAACAAACAACTATCTCTTTAAGCCATTGAGCAAGTTGTACTTAACCAAGTATTTGAATGCTACTTTCATCTAATAGATGGTTAGAGTCATTTAATACTTGTAATTAAACAATATTCCTATCCATAACACATTTTAAAAGGAAAACTAAACTTTTAAATTTACCTTAATTATTTATTCTTTATGCAAGATTAAACCTATCCATAAAGTAATATGATTCAAAATAAATATTTTGATACATATATTTATAAATTAAAATCACCAATTACGTTATTTTGATTTATTTATTTATTTTTGAATATAAAAACACCCACAAAATATTACATAACACTTTTATCATATTAAAAATAATTACAAATATCACGTTAATTTTTATTTTTTTATTATAAAATTGAATTATAATATAAGATAACTTAAAAATATAAAGCTTCATTTTCAAAAATCTACATAATCTACAAAGTTGGTATTGAAAATGATTCAAAAAATTTACAAATAATCTACAAAGTGTAGTATTGAAAATGATAAGGACAAAACTCACACTTAAAGTTAACTTCTATACATAAATCAATTTTGTAGGGGGATAATGGTATATTTAGAATTATTAATACTACATATCTTTTGAGACATAGGTACAATTAGAAAGGGAAAAGAGTAACAGAGAACAAAATCTCAATATAATAATGATACTTTGTTTTTTTACCAATAACAAATAATGAAATTGAAATACTTTTCAAATCAATAAAGTATATGAGACAAACAACAAAAAATTTAGTTAATTGTTGTTCAAATTATCATTTTTACATCATCAATATTTAATTAAATATTTGGCTAATTTTTTTTAACATGTATTCAATTTGAATCTCTATAAATTCATTGCACTAATGTATAAGGACAAAATTACTTAAAATACCATTTATAAATGTAAAAAACATTTATAAATTTCCATAAAATGTTTTATTTAAAAAAAATTCAAAATCATTATAATTTTTTATAAAGAAAAAAATTTCTTAAAATATAATTAGAGTGTCAACTTAGTAAACACTTATTTTCATATTTTATATTATTAAGTATAAAAGCAAGTTTGAAAAGAAATGTTACTTACACAAACAATTTATATAAAATTTTTACTCTTTTTTATAAATGATATTTCTCTAATATTTTTATATATATATTAATATATATATATATTATATATATATATTTTATTATACAAAAATTATCAAAATTTATTCATATTTTTATTATCATTTATTAAATCTTATTAAAATCTCAATCTTTTTATATATGGCAATGTATTTTATTATTAATTAAAACATATAACAAAACTGAAAATTTAACCATATTGCATGTATTTTGTTATTACTAATTAAATCATATAACAAAAATTTCAATTGATTAACATAAAGTGAACTATTTATTTTTATATAAAATTAAAATTATCTTACATACATTGAAACTATTATATTATATAATTAATTTTATTCATAATATATTTATTTATTTATTTGGTTGAATATTCACCAGTTTCAAGTTTTTTTTTTTTTTTTAATATGTTATTGAGTTAGACGGGCTTTTTTTATTACTATTTTTTGTTTTGACAATAAATTTGAAATCTTAATTAAATATAAAAAATACTTCTTTATTATTATTTTTGTTTTGATAATAAATTTGAAATTTTAATTAAATATTAAAAAAATGGAATACTGTGGATTTTCCAACCATCGGCTACATCTAAATGATATATGTTAAATTACTTGGGAAAATATAAAATCCACTTTGAAATGTACTCAGCAGTGAGAACCTTAAAATCAAAATTCAGAATGATCGCAACCATGGGGTTCGGGTCCTGATTTTGACTCTCCGAACATTGAGAAGAGATCTCAAATTAGATTTATTTTCAAATAAATTCACAACGATCAAACTCATGGGTTCGGGTCCTGATTTTGACTCTGAACTCCATAAGGTTGCAAGATTAAAATAAAATGGATCTAGGCTAGTTGCGACTACATATGCATTTCATTGAAGGGTATGAAGTGAATGGAAGTGGGAAGCTGCAGGAATGGCAAGTATTTGGAGTACCCAAGTCACAGTATTCCGTTTATAGAACCATAAACAATAAATTCCAGGGTCCCCCCTCCTTCTGAATCTCTCCCTGCTCATGTTCGGCGCATTTGATGGTGGGTTATCTGAAAGATATGATTGCATTTTCAAAGAGCAGCTAAGAAAAAGTCAACATCTGGGGATCCAAGAAAGAGGGATTTGAAGAAGGGAAAGATCTCGGCGGGCATGATCCAGTGAGCTAGGGAGCTATGAATCGGGGTTCGAGTTCCGCGGACTCCGCTTACCTGATGCAGCTGCAGCAGCAGCACAGGCGGGTGCGTAGTCTCAGCTCAAGTTTGGTCAAAGAGAAGGACGATGATCTTGCCTTGTTTCACGAGATGCGCAAACGAGAAAAGGAGCGTAACACGCTTCTGCTCCTTCCCAACTCGGACGAGTTCGAACCACCCCTTGGTATACATCTCATACTTTCTCTTCTATGTTTTGCTTACCACAGATCAATAAATTGCTAAGTGAGAACAATGACTAGTAGTACTTATAATGATTATGAGTTTATAGTTTGACTGAAATTCAGAAACCCACTTGTGACATTTGTCTGTTGTGTTGAAGAAATTTGTTTTCTGTTGTCATGTTTGCAGCCACGGTCAAGCCTAGCAGCTCACCCATATACAAAATAACACCGTCTACCCCCTTGCCAAAAAGCAGGGCAGATGACTTGTTGAATGCAGATGGAGATAAGAATGATTATGACTGGTGAGTTGAAAACATTCCTCTGTTTATGCAATACCGTTATTCAGAGTCTAGGGTTAGGTTAGTTTACAAAACGTTTAGGGCACAATGATCTGGTTTTGAATGGATAATGCTAGTTACAAGGCCGACATCAAACTAGGTTGAGAGGTGTGTTGGTTGTGATATGTTAAGTTAGAACTACCATGAAATATTAAATTTGGTTGAAATGAGGATTATAGTTTATTATTTCATAAGTAGCTAGTTATAAGATTCAATAGCTGGACAATAGAGAATGTTCTTATTCCAGAAATAAGACCATTTTTCTTATAGCGAAAGTGCTCCTTTTTTTTTAAGACATGTAGAGAGAAACTAATGGGTTTTTGCCTAAATGGATGAACTAATGGATCTTTACTTGAAAAGGCAAACTAATAAGACTTTATTGTTCGCCCTCCATTCTTATTCCAGAAACAAGACCATTTTTCTTATAGCAAAAGTGCTCATTCTTTTTAAGACATGCAGAGACAAACTAATGGGTTTTTGCCTAAATAGATGAACTAATGGATCTTTACTTGAAAAGGCAAACTAATAAGGCTCTATTGTTCACCCTCCATTCTTTTTATGCGGTGTGATTTGAAAAGGCCCTGTTGTCCATGAGATTACTATGGGTGAATTTGTAAGCAGATAAATTAATACAATAAAAATTTGTATGTGGTTATTGCATACGTTTCAAGCGAGAGGAGAAATTTGGGCGCCTAATAAGCATAGAGTTATATTTCAGCCATAAACTTGGCAAGTGGATAATTTGAAACTAAATTCAACAAATTTAACAATTCTGATATATTTGTGACTTTTCTAGTGAAACACCTAGTCCATTTACAATTTGATCATTTTACAAGATGAAGTTATTTGATGGATTTTAAAATTTTGCGTGTTGTACAAAAGCTATATCTGATTTGGACTTTTCTGACTATTTTCACCACAGGCTTCTTACACCACCTGGTACACCTCTTTTTACTTCATTGGAAATGGAGATACCAGCCATTCCTATGGATCAAAGAGGAACACCTGTACTCAAGCCACCACCCAATTTGAAGTCTTCTAGAGTAAGTATTCAATGCAATAATACTTCATGTAGGTAGTTTCTAAAGGTTCCTTATTCTTATGCTTGAAAGTAAAACTAAATACTTCGTATTGTTGCTCTATTTATGCGTGACCTTGGCCTTCAACCTTTCTAGGCAAATAGATTTTATTTGAAATTTCAAATTTTGTAATACATTATATACTTAACCCAGTTTAGCAGCAGTATGATTTTTAAACTTTCTAGTTTGCAAATAGGTTTTATTTGAAATTTTTACTTACAATCATATAAGTAAGCCAGTTTAGCATCATCTAAAAGACAAGTTTTTTTGTTTAAGAAAATATTGCCATAGTTATGTGTTATTACATTTGTCATTAAAATACAGTAAAAAATTGTAGAAAAATAGTTTTTAATACATGGTAGTTTCAATTTCCAACAAAATTTACAAGGGTGTGAGTTGACGGAATGAAAAAATAAACATGAACAACAATATTTTATTAGAGTCTTGCACAATGTGCTCTATTTATTTTCTTCATTTTTTCTCAGAGTGCTATTTATCTATAAATACCTCATTTTGTTTCATTCTGCATAAAAAGGCTATACCAAACCCTTGAGTTAATTAATTTCATTTTTCTGAAATATGTTATAGGTTATATTTTCCCTCAAATTCCATAAAGCAATTTAGCATGATATGAAAAAGATGAAGGAAATATCAAAGAAATGGTGTCGATAACTTGACTCAATAAATGACTAAAAGTTCAGATCTATTTTTCATTTGGCATGAGCTCTTATATTACTGAATATTGGTTACCAATGCCTGAAATTAAACCTGGCATCACTTTATCTATTTATTTTTTAGATATTCTCCATCAGAAATTTCTTCATTTGCTTAAATGGTGTGATCTTCATCTCATATTGAGCAAGAACGTTCATGATTTTCAAACCTGTATTTTGTTTTGTTCTGAGGTCACGTGGCACCAACGAATCTAGGCCACTTCTATTGTAATTTGTATGATGTATGCTGAGGATGAATACTAACAGAAGTTGTTGCATTCTAAGGATGTCAAATTGTAAAATTGTTTAGTAGAAGTTTTATTGCACATTGAAATCAGGGGAACTATTTAGAAGGGGTTCAGCAGGAAAAATACATTGCACGGGCCTAAATTGAAAGTCTTACAACAAGAAAAATCATTCTGTAATAAAAAGTAACCAAATGGCAAATAGCGTTAGTTGTTTCCCTCGGCCAAATGTTTGGAAATTTTGCATTTTGCTCATTGTTTCTGATCATGTAAAAACTCAAATACAAGAAAAAAATGTGTTGAAACTTGATAGAGAGAGTAGCACAAACAACAAAAGGGCTGTTTTGATATGTTAGTTTCTGCTGTTATTTTCAGGAAATTTGATTTGAGTTTTCTGATCATTATTGAATTTTGTCTCAGTGCTGCTCTTATGTATTATTAACTGTAATTGAAGGAGTATGTTTTTGACATTATGTTCTATGTGTCAATTCGCCCTTGGGTCTAGCCCAAGTGGTTGTATGATGGAGTGTGTTCTTCCCCACCCTGGTTCTACTCCCTAAGTGACATGACAAAGTTTTGAGCTTCAACAGAATCTGGCTTACCCTAGGTAACATACTCAGAATAAGGGGAAGTGCTTGGTGTGTTTTCCTGGGAAATGCAGTATGTGGGAAAGATAAATATTATGTTCTATGTCTGCTCCTGAAGTCTCTAAGATGATCTGTTTTTCTTGGCTAACATTATTTTCAAATTTTACAAACATTGTGTATTTTACCTGATCTTTATCACCTTCTTTCTAGCATTTATCTTGTAATAATCAGATGCAAGCTTGTTTTCAACTCAAAGCTTGGGTAATTTTGTAAATACTAAATAGTACAATTGCTAAATGTGCAGCTCTTGAACCCAGGGTTGGAACCAACATCGAAGGTTGTGCGCAATAATTTCCCTTCACGTCAAACAGCCTCTTCTTTGTCAAACAATTCTCTCAACACAGTAAGTAAGAGACCATCAATGTCCACTGGTACTGGTCATGTTTCATCTAGGCCTTCCACCCCTACCTCAAGGTCTGTTGTTCCTTCATCAATGGCAGCAGTACCTGCATCAAGGTCGGCAGTGCCTGCATCAAGGCCAGCAGTGTCTGCATCAAGACCAGCAGCACCTGCATCAAGACCAGCAGCACCTGCATCAAGGTCTCAATTGACTGCATCAAGGCCTTCTACCCCTACAGCAAGACCTACAATTTCTGCGTCAAGAGCTTCAATGACTGCATCAAGGCCTTCTACTCCCACATCAAGGTCTACACTTCCTGCAACAAGGTCTACACTTCCTGCAACAAGGCCATCATCAAGACCTTCCACACCAACAAGGCGTCCATCAACTCCAAACCTCAACCAAAGTAATTCTGGTCCACCACCAGCCCGTTCTTCTTCTGTTGGAAAGTCAACCTCAATGCCTTCCAGGAATTCAGCTCCTTCACGAGGAAGTTCTCCTACTTTAAAATCACAACCTTGGCAACCAGCAGCAATCCCTGGTTTTTCACTTGATGCACCTCCAAATTTAAGGACTACTATGCCAGAGCGACCTCCTTCAGCTACGAGAGGTAGACCTGGAGCTCCAAGTGCCGCACGATCTGCTAATGAGGCACCCATTGCAAGTAGCAGGCCAAGAAGACAGTCATGCTCTCCAAGTGCCACAAGGGGAAGAATTTCAAATGACAGCCAGAACAGTGACCGGTCCAGTGTACAATCTAGCAAATCACATAGTATTGGTAATAACGTTGCAGTGTCAGGTGTAATTGGCAGCAAGATGGTTGAAAAGGTGTTGAATGCAAGAAGAGCTGCTCCAAAACAGCAGGAAGATCAATCATCTGTGAGGTCTATCTCTTCTACAACACAAGCTAAACGGCCAGTGAAGCCAGTATTATCTCCAGATAGCACAGGCTTTGGAAGGACGCTCTCAAAAAAATCTTTGGATATGGCTTTAAGACACATGGTACGATGTTATGCTTGTGTGTTTGTAACTTATTGGAATTGGAGCTTAATTGAGGATTTGTGTATGGGCATTTGTTTGTATGACAAATTTCAGGTTTTATTATTATTTGAAAATTTTGACTGCCCATTGATGATAAACCTTTGGATATGGCTTTAAGACACATGGTATGATGTTATGCTTTGGAATTGAAGCTTATTTGAAGATTTGTATCTAGGGTTCTGTTTGTATTTCAAATCTCAGATTTTAGCATTCATTGCAAAATTTGACTGCCCATTGATGATGGCAATGTGCATTGCCTGAGAGCCTTAGTTTTATGGATAGATATTGTAGAGCCTTATTCATATGGATACGATATTGTAGAGCTGTGAAAGCCTAGTTTCTATATGGTTTTTTCTTAAGTGAAGAATACTAACTCATTGATTATTTTCAGGATATACGGCGAAGTACACCCAATAGCTTGCGTCCCTTGATGACCAACATTCCAACATCATCTCTATACAGTGTCCGATCAGGTGCTCCTAGAAGCAGGGCAACTAGTATATCTGACTCTCCAGTGGCAACAAGCAGCAATGCCAGTTCAGAGCATAGTGCAAGCATTGCTCTAGGTCCAGAAGGGAGTGAATTGGATGATGATGATTTTGGAAGTGAGAGGGGTAGTAGAACTTCCCCAACAAGTCAGCAAGGTAGCATTCTTTCCAAGGGAGATCTAGGGAGCACAAACTGGCTGCACAGTCCAGAATTTCGAGATGATAAGTATGATCAGGCGTTCTTGTACAACCGAGGATTTGAACAATTATTGGATCCATTGGAAGGTCCTGTAAGTGCAACAAGTGGTAGCACAGATTGTGAAAGTAAAATCAGATTAGAATACTGACCTAAGAGACCCTACATATTGTTACACCTTCAGAGCTTGGTGGACTTAATGTATCGTGGTGACTCATTAAAAGACGGTCTTATTACCAGAAATTCTTCAGAGACTAATCATTAATGTACAACCTACTGCAGTTTTTGCAAAAGCACAATCCAGAAGTAGCCAACACTGTTTCAAAATGTTAGTTTTGTGCCTGCTCATTCAGTATTGCAGAAATCCAAGTATATAAAATTAGGGTTAAATGTCAGAGACGTGTAATATTGGCCAATTGCTGGAATTAAATTAGGTTGGAATGAGCAGTCATTATGTTAGATGATGATGAACTAGGTCTTTGATTTTCATGAACTAGTCCGGCATTGAATTAAATGGGTGGAAAATGAAGCACCATAGCAGGAGTTGGTTGTTTTAAATGTGTGGATGTTTTAAATGCTTCTGGTTTCATTGGAAATCCGCTTTGGAGGTTCATCTTGCAGTGAAAATGTATGGTAAAAAAACAAGGAAAATTTATTTGTTTGCTTCTGTTTCTTGGTTCATAGGCAGAAGCATTTAACCATTGCCAAGACTGAATAGGAACACAACTCCTGCCAGTCTAGTGTGTGGCAAAAACAAACGTATGGTGTGACAGGGAGCATTGGTAGCAATTTTGTCTGTAAACCTTTACTTTTGCTGGGAATTTGGAATATGGTGGTTGGTAATTAGGGTGGGCAGTGCCAGTACATGGAATTGAGCCTTATTCTTTACATGTTTACAGGCATGCCTGCTTTTCTCAAATTTAGAAACTTCTATTTTCCTATATTTTAATTCTAAGCAACCATAGGATTTTACATTCATTGTAAAAAAATAAAAATACTTGTATAACATAATTAATAGGTCTTTCATAAAATATTTTTAGGTCAGTAATTAACTTTTTGGTACAAAACTAACCTGGAAGTTTCTGCTAAACAGGGTTTGATCTTTAGATATGTAGAACTGTGTACATCAACCCGTAGTAACCTGCATCAACTGAAGGAGATTAACTCTTCAGATATGCTTGTGTAGCAGATGCTTCTATGATAATGTTACATGTGGACATGTCTGCACTCAGGTAGAAGTAAACTAGCCTAGGCCACAATCGTTTAATATTCAAAAAATAAATAAACAAAATCCTAATATAATCAGTGTTGCATGGGAGCCTTTCCCAATCCATGGGGGATGCATCCCATTCAATTCCCTGTTCCCAGTGACTTGGGGACTGTAGGGCAAAGTTCCCATTTAGAAGGGGACATCCCTGAGGATCTGGGGGAACTTCCTCCTTGTCCCCTAGACATTTCCTGTCAAAACGAGGAGGTTTGGGAGGTGCCCCTCAATGGTTTTGGAGACACATCTGGTTGTCTCCTATCCAAGTCAATGCCCATGTGGCATTGGTTATCCCAGAAAAATATTCACTCACTGGTTTGACATTCAAATTTCAGACCATGAGAAATATCATCTATGCAGTGCGGAATGGTATGCACTGTGTTTGTAAGGGGGGTAATCATGACAGTTTTGGCTCATGTTTGGTAGGTTTTCATGCCTTTTCTTTTTCTTTTTATGGTTTTAATATCTATGCAGACAAGTTCTTTCTGATTTACTATTTAAAAGTTGCTACTTTTATTGAGCTATATCATAGTCCCATGTTCTAGAATCTCTGTTTTTTAATTTTTAATAACATATTCTATTATAATCTTTGCTGTTAGCTATCAATATTTACCCTGCAGCTGAGCAATTAATGCCATATATGCTGGGGTATACCATCTGATCTTAAGGGTACTTCAGCTTGAATGGTATATCTGCTAGCTTACACAACATTGATTACTCTGCTGTGGGGTGCATATTGATAGCCTTTGCCATCCTTGGGAAAATTTGGGGATACCTTCCAGCTGTTGCACAAGCCTGTCCCGTGGTCCCCAAAAGTATGCGCAGCGCAGAATATAATTGTTTGGTGTAAATCTGTGAGTAAATAAAATACAGAATGATAACATGCAAGCTCTGTTGCATAAAGCAATGAAAAAACCTTCTTAATTGATTACATATCAGGTGAATGTTGAGGAATATGGTGTTATTTATATGAAATTTGCTATCATTGAAGCTGTCATTTTAGTTAGTAAATTTTCTAACGTAATTCTTACATCACCTTCATGCTAGGAAACATTGAGGGAGGCTATGGCCTCCCCCGCCTCTCCTTGGTGAGGAGATGACCGTCCTCCATGAAAAACTCCCACGTGTCATATGGACACCAGAATATTGGATTTGGAACTGTCGTGTCTGTCATCTGAATCTTGCAGGTTTGTAGCCCCTCTCACTTGGCGCATGTGATAATGAGATTTTGGCAATTTACATTCATGGTATATACAACCAATAAAATCTTTTGTTTAGTTTTTGTTTTGTTTTGTTTTGTTTTGTTTTGTTTTTTTTTTGTTTTTTTTTTGTTTTTTTTTTTTTTGTTTATTCGGCGGAAAAATAGCAACTTTTTAGTAATAGGTAAAAAGTTACATCCATCCATGTCTGAGCATTCCTTCTGTCATTCAGAAGTATGAGCTCAAAAATCCTGGCTCAAACAGAAAAGAGAAACAAAACAGCCTTATGATCATCATTATGCAATATCTAACCGACCTCCAGAACAGTATTCTAAGATAGATAAATAAATCTTTGTTTAGTGGTTTTTTAGTTTGCAATTTTTTATTAAAATATTTCTATGTTGCAGGTTCTTAGCATGACTTTTCATTTGATTCTCTTTGCAAATTTAATTTGTTTATTTAATAAAAGGTCATTTATTATTGGCAGTCTTTGAGTCCTTGGGGCTTTAATGCAATTAAATTTCCAGTGTTTGAGTCAACCATTCCAAAAGTTGGTACGAATAATCCAAGTATGATTGTTATCTGTGAAAAGTGTGCAATTATGAATTTCATTAGTGAAATTTCCCAGTTTAGCAAATAGCCGGGTTCAGTTCATGGAGGTGTGCTTTGTGCAGGGTTTGTGTTTGGGCAGTACATAATAAAAATTGCAAACTACATGAACAACACACGAGGAATAAATATGTATGCTGCATTTCCCTTTTGATATGAAGGTACAAAGCTGTTCTGCTTTCACTCATTGCTACCTTTGATACATTCTAGAATATTATTTTTGCTCCTGGATGCAGAAACTGAGGTTCTGCCATAATTTCCACATAACTATCCAGTGAACGAACCATTTTAGAGAAAACTTTTAAAATTTATGAAACCAACCAAGAATTCAGCTCAAAACATCAATGGGAGTTTTCAAAAGCATCCCAAATATTAAGGTTGGCATATGAATGATTGTCACTGTCGAAGAGGTGTTTTATGATCAGTGAATGGTTATTGAATTCCACTCCCAGATCCAGGCAATGGTAGAATTAGATGGTTGAAAGAATGTGTGAAGATGCACTTTAAAGAAATAGGTAACTACAATATTCAGCAATGCCTCAGAATAGTGGTCATCAAAGCTAGATTGTGACAATGGACTATTCAATTATGTGGTAATTAACTGGGAATCAATTAATATCGATGTCATTTCTTATTGCCCCTGCCTTTCCAGGTGACTATGAAAACAGGTGCTTCAACTATCTCCCTAACCGAGAACAGAAGAAAGGAGGTGGCAGAGGACTGTCATAGTTTCAAGCAGTATAAGATGGGAGCCTGTTTGAGAGTCTGCATTAGTTTAAGATGTCAAATTATATGTAATAATAAATATAAAAGGTGATGTCAAACTCTTTTGTAGTTCGATACCTTACTAGTTGTGGACAAGCTCTCCTTTAATTGTCTCCTCCCATTATTATAGATTCATTGATTTTCAGTGCTTCTCCCATTATTTTGCTGCAGAATGGTATTTCCATTTATCACGTTCTCTGCTTCTCTGCATGTTTCTAGTTGAACTTTTATGGTGTCCAGTATAGAGATATTTGGCATAAGACTCGTGTTACCACAAGTTCTCTTTCTAAATTTTTTATTTTAACAGATTACCATGAAAACAACTTCACGAAATTACCAATTGCATTCTCTTAGTGGCTCGGCTCAGCGTTTTCTATTTAATCGATGTAGGTCAGTTTATTAATCTTGATGTCTAGTAATGTTATCAATATTAGAGATCAGTTTTCCTAGAGTATATTATTTGATTAAATATGTCAAAATTTGTGTTTACTGGATTAAAAAAATATATTATATTAATTATATTTGATTAAATATGTCAAAATTTGTGTTTATTGGATTAAAAAAATATATTATATTAATTATAAAGAATTGCTGGGGCATTGTAATTCTATTCATTAAAATTTTTAATTTACTATTGAACGAGTGTATATAAGTTATGTTAGTTTTATTTAGCATATTAATAATTTACAAATGGATTTTTTTTTTTATGAACATAGACAGTGAGATACTAAAAAAAGTTATTATAAATATTGTGCATGTGCAAGTCATAAGTGTACATGCAGAAAGTCTCCATATATTCTTCCTCTATTAAGATTGGCATGTTGACAATTTCTTGTACTAGTCTTTTGAGCTTTACATCAAACATGGTTTCCTTCCTCAAACAACATTAGGTTGTCTTCTATACTTTGCTTGTGCTCAATCATTAGGATTGGAATACTAGGTATTGAGGCCACATCCTCATACCGACAATCTCCTTTTTCACCTACAACCCCAACCAGCATGACATTCACGAGTCTTTTGCTTTGTTGTTGTCAAAGGTGAAATTCCCCTCAATATACTTGCAAACAATTCCTAGAAAATACACATTCCATTTGATATGCTAATTTTTTGCCTTTATTCTAAGAATGATATTCCTTCTCCTTGTATGCTACAATGGGTTGTGTTGGCATTTTCCAAAGAGTGGGTTGTGTTGACATTATTGTATATTTTGCATCTTTTGAAGAATATAATTAACTTCTAAGATTCTTTGATTTAGTTAGAAACATAGAATTGTTTTATCCATAAACCAAAATGAGTTGAGAAACACTAACATTTTGTTGAGATGTTAGTGTTGTCATTGATGGCCATATGGATTGAATGTAACATAAGCACTGAATATATATATATATATATATATATACAACACACACACACACATATATATATATACATACAAAATGCCAAGAAGTGTTGGACCCAAGGAGCAGTCCCAAGGAGCAGCCCCAAGGAGTAAGAGGAGCAGTACCAAAGAAAAGAGCGAGAAACAGTTCAAAGAAAAGCCATTAGGGGCCAAAGAAAAGCCATCGGAAGCCAAGAGCAGGAGCTAAGACAAGCAAAGGAGGAGCAGATCTAAGAGAAGACCGCATATGCCCAAAAGAAAGAGCCATAAGGAAAAAGTAGTGATATCATAGTAATAAACTTTGGAAACTTTTTTAACCAAAGTTCACAAATGAGAATATATCACAACACATATAATAAAATCCAATCAGAGAAATATCATATCGGCGTTTTTTATTGTGTCACGACTCCGATCTCCGATCTGTGACTTGATCTCTAATATGCAATATGAACCTCCAATCGTTGATATGTGATGTGGACCTTCGATTTCCGATATGCGATATGGACCTCCGTTCTTCGATATGCGATAACCTTCGATTTGCTCCCACTTTCGATATGCAGACCTGACTTGATTTAATAATGATTTAATTATCAAATCACATCTGCCACTTTATCGGAACTTTGACATGTGCACAACCTAAAAATCCCCGATATCCACGTGGTCTCGATGTATGGGAGTAAAGTGATGATGTGGCATGTGGGACCTCCCATCATCCATTATAATATGGTTTCACATGGTTTAAATGTATTCGTTTGATTAAAAGCTATGGCCCCTCCTATCTTGCTATTATAATATGGTTTCCGTAACAATGAAACTATGTTATATTTGGTCGATTATTAACAAAGACCCCTTCTAACAACTATTTAATATATTTCAATGTGCCACCACATGCACAAGTCGACCTCTCCTCTAATGAACGCGTCTTTTCGTTTATTGGTGAAACTCGTATAAACACAAGTCAAATACTTCATTTAAAGTATCAATCTTGGTTATCCATCACAAAGATAAATACACAGTTCACAACTCGTGAAATTAGAAGTGCCGCGGAGTAGGAAAATATCATTTTGGGCAAATTCTTTTGAGGACAATCTTGTGTTAAGAGGTCGGATTTCTTGCACAGAACCATAGGCATACTCGACAAGCTTAAGATACGGGCAACAGAACTCAGACAAATCTGAAGTGTACAGACAAATCTGAAGTGTACACTTGTTGTAAAGCTCTGGTTGTAGATTACAACTTGGTGCTTTGATTTGTGAAGGAACAACAAAGAATTAAGCCTCGGTGCTCAGCCTGGGTATAACCTCGGACCAGTTCTCACCTACAACTCAATGAGTGGACAGTGGCACTGTTTTGGTTCAGACCTTGCTTATACGCATCAGACTTAAGGTTGGACAGTGATCAAGTCTCATGAAGGCACCATTTTGGAGCTCACCTCGTACTTGTTGCTACACAGTGCTATAATATGCTTGAAGAACAATCTCATTTTGGAGAGATACACTTACAATCACACTTGTACAAACTTGTGTTTGTTGGGAGCTCGGACTATACTACAACAAATAGAGAGCTCAAACTTGTGTAGACCCCGAGCCAGTAAACAATTTGAGAGACTTGGATTAATAGTGTCAATTGTGGAGGGATTGGACAAACATCCTTTGGAGTTAAATCAAGATAGTCATCTTGAAAGAAGGCTCGGACCTGTTGCTTTGAAGAAACTCAGATTTCAGTGGTAGCATTTAGAAATATCTTGTTGTTGAAGCATTGTGAAGACTTCCTTGGAGAGTTTTTGAAGAAGCCCTTGAAGAGGCTTAGAGCAGGTGTAGAACTTGGATTACATGAAGGTCTTGGAGATATTATTGGAGTCTATGATGCATTGAAACAATCATGAGGTGACTTTGGAGATATTTGTTTGGGTGATATGAAGAGCAATGGTGACACCTTCTAAGAAGACAAGGTTGTTATTGATGAAGTGATTTGGAGGAGGCATTGCTGAAGATAGACAAGGCTCGTTGAAGAAGATATTGGGAGTCGTGAACAATCATTAAACCTATCTTGACGAATTGGAGTTGAGGGTTGGAGCCTCATAGAGACAAGGTTGGTGCATTGGATGATAGGGTTGGAACCTTAGAGGATAAGAGTCCTCAAGAGACCAAGTTGGAGCTTGTACCAGAGATAGGGTTGGAGCCCTAGAGGTTGGTGCCTTAAATTGACGAGGTTGGAGCCTTGGGAAGTCCAAGTCGATGCTTGGCATAATACAGTTTGGAGCCTGGAAAATTGAAGATTGGTGTCTTCATATAGGGTTGGAGCCCTACACTGTTATTGTACTCAATATATCTGATCAATAAAATTATTTATTCTATCATTGTTCATTTTGTGTTCTAATTATAAGTGATCTAGCTTGTAAAAAATAACAATTGAAAAGAAACACTGATTCAGCCTCTCTCAGTGTTTCCAACAATTGGGATTAGAGCCAAGTTCTTCACTCAAAGCCTAACAACTTGAAGGTTGATCCTTAGAATACAAATGGCAAAGCCAAGGAAGAAAGCCTCCAATCCTTCTAAAGAAGTCTCTTCCTTATCTGTAAAACTGAAGATAATCAAATTAGGAAAGCTCCATTATTCAATGGAAATTTTGATGTATGGAATGTAAGAATGAGAAATTTCTTAATGGCTCAAGGTGTTGAACTCTGGAAATCAATGATTACTGAAAATTTGATGGAAGAAGAATTCAAGGAATATAATGCAAGAGTGGTGAACGCAATCTTGAGTGGCTTACCAGATGCTACACAACGTGGAGAAATGTTCATTAGGAAAAGGTATGCGGGACAAACATTACTTAAGAGAAGCATTGACCATGACTGCTAGACAAGAAGATGATGGAAAGCAAGAAGGAAATCCATAATCCATTAAGGACGTTGAAAACATGAGTGAAGATATCAAGGCTAAGGAAGACCTAGAAGATGAAGAGAGTAAAGGTGACTTCTAAGAAGATCTCATGGCGAAGTTTGTAGCTGCCTTAGAAGAGATAAGCAATTTGAAAAAGGAGAATGAGGAGCTCAAAAAGCAATCACAAGATGGTGACTATGACCTTGACAAGACAAGGAAGGAAGTTAACCTATTCAAGCTTCAACTTCAAGAAAGAGATGAGGAGCTCACCAAGTTTAAGGAAGAATTTCATCAAAACAAGAGAAAACATCATGAAGAAGTTATATCCATGACAAATCAATTGGATAAGGCAAAGAAAAGGGTAGAAACTTTGTCAAGCCATCTTAAACAAAGACATGAAGACTTGAAAAAACTTAAAGTAGAAATTGATCAATACAAGGAAGAGGTCTCCTCCCTCAGATCTCAACTAGAAGAAGCAAAGAAACAAGCACAAGGAGCTAAGAAGGTGATGGAAACTTTGGCACTTATAGAAGGACAAGTTAATGAAGCAAAAAAGGAAAGAAATACCGTGACATGCCAACCAGAAGAAAAGGATGAAGAGATCTTCAAATTAAAATAAGATATCACCTCTCTCAAAGCTGAAACATGTGAAGCAATTAAGTTGAAGGAAGAAATGGAGACGAGTCTAGCAAAAGAAGGATAATGAATGCAAGAAAATAAAAGAAGAAATTGATATCCTAAAAAAGGAAGTTGATCATCTGAATAAGATTCTAAAGAGCTCCCAAACGCTAGATGACATCCTAAGTCATCAAAGATCTCCTCTTGATAAATCAGGCCTTGGTTTGCGGGTGAACCCTCAAACAAGAATGATGCAAACCCTAATGCTTCAAACAACAAGGACGTGGAGAAGCTTGGAAGAAATATCGATGTTCCAAGTTCTAGCAAAGGCAAGGAGAAGAGTCAAGATGACATTGAAGAAATCTTACTCTAAGAAGACTCGCAGATGGTGTCAAGATTGCAAGAGGCAATAAATCTTATCAAAGGCTTCCAAGACAGAATAACTTTAGAAGTACATCAAGACAAAACTGTGCTGAAGTTTTCAAGAATGTAAGAGGAAATGGACATCATCAAAGAATTCTGAGGCAAAGTGATTTTAGCAGTGCATCAAGGCAATCATCATTTCTCGGTACCAAAATTTATTTCATGGTTATTGTTATTCCTGCTCAAATTTTGGACACATGGTTAAGCACTGTAGAGCACATATGAAGATCCCTATCATTTCTCCAGAACAATATTTACAAAAAGAAACTATGCTCTCTCTTTCATGTTTAACACTGAGTGCTTCAAATGTCATAACATTGGACATGTGGCTTGTGATTGTAACTTATCTTGAGTTCCTAAACAAGCTCAAAGCATTACTACCAAGCCAAAAAAGAAAGTCACACAAGTCTGGAGAAAGAAGCAGATTGGATAAAAAATCCTCCTGAACACTCAAGCCAACAACACATGTTGTTGATCTGATGAATAAATCTTTGACAGATTTTGATGGTGAGATTCTGCCAAGAAGAGACCATCCATACTATTAGGGGGAGCTTGTGTTTATGAATTCTTCTTGCAAAAGCTATATGTGAAGAGCCCTATGCGACACTTGATGAGCCACAAATGGACAATCGTGCTATGAGGCATATCTCCTAATAGATCATCTCTTGGAAGTAACTCCATTGAAGAAAATCATCTATTGATTGAAGATATCTTCCACTTGCAACAATCTCTCTTGTCTGAAGCAAACAAAAGAGTTAGAGGAGTTTATGCAGGCAGGGGGGCGCTGATTGATCATTGTTGGTATCAATTTATGATTGACCATTTCACTTAAAAATCCTCTTTTGCTCATCATTTCTTACCATTTAACCTTTATATTTCTTCCATAACCTTTAGAAATTGAATGGTATAATGTCATTGTCATTATTTTTATCTTGAAATTAATTTTTGAAATTGTTGTGTTAAAATTGAAATTTTCTAGAAAATTACAAGATGTTGTAACTCCTTGTAATTGCTCCATGTTTTGACATGTTGCATAACATGATGGCAAATTCGAAGATTGTGGGCATGAACCTAAATGAACAAATATGGTGGATTACCTATCCACTTCAGAATTTGAAGAATATATGTGAACGGTCAACGCTAGTCAAACCTAGCTACTTTAGCAGAAATTCCAGATTTTGAGAACATAATTTTCTATTTTTGAGATTTTTGCCTAAATGGAGGATCTGATCCAATTCAACCTACTTTGATGTAATTGATAGGATCTTATTAGGATAATAAGGAGTATGAATAGCTTCTTTTTGTTATGGAGATTTATGATAAATAACTCAAAGGGAGAACTATGTTATTAGTTAGTTTTGATATATGAAAAACTTGGAAACACAGTTGATGTACTTTTGATTCTCAGACTTAAATACAGAGCTACATGTGTGCTTGCAAAGTGTGGAAGGGACCCCACTACGGAGCTTGTACACTCCTTAAGTTTTCTTTATAAATTGCATAGATAGATTTGATATTTAGAATTTGTTATTTAATTCATGTGTTACAAGTTCATGCAATTGAAAATTTGTTAATTGAAGAGATTTGTATTTTTTGTGAAAGAGCTTTGTAAGAAGTTTCAACCAATATTCATCTTGAATTTGACAAAAATGATTGCTATTTTATGATTTCAATTTTAGAGTTAGTTCATAGTTCAATTTCCATTGATTAAGATTTCTAATTGCAAAATTCAATTTATAGTTAGATAAATGAACCTTGTAAGAGGATCAACTATTATTGATTTCGAAAGTTACTTATCTCATTCATTGCTTTGACTAGTTGAGATTTAGAAATTGTTTTGAATTGTTATGACTTAGGATTGGAAGGGATTCTATAGAGTAAAGTTCTTGTAAGGGAATGGTAGAATTTTCAACAAGTTTAATACTCTGTTTTGTTAAATAGGCAATCAGATTTAAATCAAATTTGTTTTCATCTAAATCAATGCTTAAGTGTTTGAAAAAGACAAGGAGACACCTCTTGTAAGAGCATTGTTAATTTCACTTCACTAGGCTATCATTAGAACACTAGATCTTTCTAGATCTATATACATTAGATAAGTGCCTCTAAGTGTGCCTACTCGGGTTGACAAAAGGAATTAAAGCTTAACTTACCTTAGCAAGTAAAGCCCAACATTTTGGCACTGTTTCCGAGGAGGTGCAAACTAGGAAGATTTAGAAAAAAAATCTAAAAATCTTAAATAAACAAAACAACAAAAACATAGATTTAGTTTTAATTCTTTAAGCCATGATTATTTATGTCTAGATCTAGGAAAGAAAAAGGAAAATTCATAAAAACCCCCCACCAAACAACTAAGCCTCCATTGGGAGAAGAAACTTTAGAGAGGATTGAGTACACAACATCAACTGGAAAAGTTACCGTGAAAAATCTTGAGGAAAAACAAAGATCAGGCCAGAGACTTACTCTCGCTGAAAGACAAATCCTACTATCTCATGAGGCAAAGAAAAGACATATACCTGAGCCTTCTATAGTAGGGAAACTAAAAGGGAGTAGTACAAGAATCCAACAGCCTATCCTTGAACAAATTGTTCCTCAAGAATCAGAATAGGAAGAAGAGATAGAAACCTTAGACAAGTCACATATCACAATGGCTGAAGATGGAGGATCCAGGGGACCTACTGTAGAACAACTCAGAGAATATGAGAGACAAATGGAAAAAAGGAGAAGAAAAAGAGAGAATGAAGAAAAACAAGGAATTGATACTTTGTTTGGAGGGAATTAAAATCCACCAGAGAAAGAGGAATCAATGTTTAAATATCCAATTCAAGATAGAGGAGAGTACATGGATGAGGAAATTAAAATGAAAAATATCCCGCAATCTGTATTACCAAACTTTTATGGAATGGCATTTGAAGACCCTTTTTCATTTTTGGTTGAATTTGAATCTACAAAAATCAAAACATAGAGCCATGTCTATTGATCTTATTCGAACAATATTTCTTAAGGGCATCCGAGACGAATATCTAGATGAATTCAATCTCATGGTAAAGGGGACATTTCTAATTTACCTTTTGATGAGATTGCTGACTTGTGTCAGAAGTACTTCAAAAGTAGGGCAAGAAATGGAAGAAGAGTTATGACATCTAAGATCACTAAGTTTGCCATAGGAAATATCACTAGAGCTGAACTAGGAAATCTATTTCAAAACAGACCTTTTAAGCACTTTGGGAAATCAAATAGACACTCTGAAAGCAAAGAAAAGAGAAGATGAACAAGAACAAGAGTTATTTATATTCTGTCCCAAATGCAGACGAAAACATGCCTTGAAAGAATGTCCTTTAAATAATGTGCAGATTTGTGGGTTTGTACAGAAAATCATGACACTAAGGATTGCACAAAGATGAAAGTTTTGCAGAACTATAATTTGAAAGCCAATGCAGAGATGGAGAACATATATTTCATGGGAGCTTGAAGGCCATGGCAACCAAGATCTCTGGGTATGTTTCAAAATCCAAATCCAACAAATTATAACATGCCTGTTCAAAATTCTTGGAATGTTCCTATGCCTTACCAAAATTTGTTTAATCAACAACAACAAACTTATCCACAACAAGGATGGAGAAAATATTCCTATCCTCAACAATTTTTTCAACAACCACCTCAGCAATATCAACAACCATTTCCTCAGCCATATCCTCAACACTATCAGCAACAATATTCTCAGGCATATCCACAACAATACCCTCAGCAATCAATTGCTTCTCAACAATGAAATCCTCAGCAAACCTTACCTGCTCCTCCACAAATAAATTCACCATAGCTACAATTACTATCCAATTAGCCTTCGAAACCCATGTAGCTACTAACTCAATCCATAGCTAACCCAAACAACTGAATATATAGACCAGCTTACAACATGGATGAGGGACCATCGTACCCAATTTTTCCACTGCAAAACATTGAACTGAGGTCAGGTCGAATTTTGCAAATGGAACCTCCCCCTGTTCCAACGCAGTCACAAAATGAGAATCAAATTGATGAACAAGAAATACTAATACATAGCAAACAAAATGATCCAACACATAACAAACAAAATGATCCAACACATAGCAAAAAAAACAATCCAGAACAGGGTCAACAAATCAAAACAATATAGTCACCTCCATTTCCAGAGCGGTTACTTAAACTAAAATTACCCATACCATTGGGAGAATTTGATGTTCTTGATGAATTGAAAAATGTGTATGCCAAAATGCCATTACTCCAGGCAATCAAGGATATTCCAATTTATACCAGAGCCATTAAAGAACTTTGTTTCAAAAAGCCTGCGAAGAAAAGATTTAATCCACAAATAATACATGTTATTGGCAATTTAGCTGGCTTAATGTCAAATGTCATTTCCATGGAAAAATATGTTGACCTAAGCATACCTAGAGTCACAACAATTATCAACAAAATTCCAATTCCAAACACTCTGATTGACTTAGGAGCTGCAATAAATGTTATGACATTGGACACAATGAAAATTTTATAGCTAACAAATTTATAGTCAACACTGATTGTTTTGGAATTAGCAGATCACTCTAAAGTGATTCCTGAAGGGATATTGGAAGATATAACTATTTCACTGGACTCTTGGGAGTATCCAATTGATTTCCTAATTCTTCAGCCAAAGTCAAATTTAGGAGGACACCCTCTCATACTTGGCAGACTATGGTTGGCAATTGCTGATGCATTTATTGGGTGTAGATCGGGTAATATGATCATTTCCAGAGCAACGAAGATGACACAACTTACCTTATACCCATCAGCCCAAGCTCCAGCAATAACACATAACCTATGGCTTGATGACAAATACAATGGTAAGGAAGAAATACAATCTGTTTTAAGCATCAACCAAATTTATGGTTTCGGGGAAGACAATAATGAAGATTTGGTAGAAATGTTTATTTCTCAATTTGAAGTTTTAGAGGAATTGAGAAATGAACAATACACTGCTACAGATCAAATATTCGCACAGAGATTTTAGGAAACTTGTACCATGTATTCTCTGAAAACATTATTTGAAGATATCTTTCCAATCAACTCCATTACAAACGCATAAAGAAAGACTGTAGAAATCAGCGCAGGAAAAACATTGAACATTGGCGCATTTCTAGAAACATCTCAAGAACAGAGATTGCTTGATTTTCTCATCAAATACCAAAAGACATTTGCTTGGGACTACACTGACATGCAGGGAATTCACCCGGAAACTTGCACTCACCATATCTATATAGACACTAGTATTCAACCAGTGAGGCAGCCACAGAGAAGGATGAACCCCATGCTTAAAGAGATTGTAAGAGATGAATTGCAGAAGTTACTAAAAGTAAAGCTCATTTACCCCATTTCTGACAGCCAGTGGGTATCTCCACTAGTGATAGTCCCCAAGAAAAATGGTAAGTGGCGAGTTTGTGTTGACTACAGAGAACTGAATAAAGCCACCCTTAAAGACTATTTTCCATTTCCATTTATTGACCAAGTTTTGGATACATTAGCTGGAAAAATGTCATTTTCCTTCTTGGATGGTTTTAGCGGTTACAATCAGATCCGCATAGCCTTAGAAGACCAAGACAAAACAACATTTACCTATCCCTGGGGGACGTTTGCTTACAATGTGCTCCCATTTGGCTTGTGCAATTCTCCAACAACATTTCAGAGAGCAGTATTAGAAATTTTTGCTGATCTAGTCCATGAATGCGTTGAGGTATATATGGATGATTTCTCAGTATATGATGATTCCTTTGACCATTCTTTGCAAAATCTTGAGAAAGTTTTACAACAATGTATAAAAACCAACTTGACTTTAAGCAATGAAAAATGTTATATGATGATGAATGAGGGAATAGTCTTAGAACATCATGTTTCTTCTGAGGGAATCATGGTAGATCAAACCAAAATTCAAATTATTGTCAAATTGCCAATTCCAACAAATCAAAAAGATGTAAGAAACTTTCTTGGTTATGCAAGCTATTATAGGATATTTATTGAAAACTTTAGTAAGATAGCTTTGCCTTTGTTTAAGCTTCTTGCAAAAGATGTATCTTTCAATTGGAATGGTAGTTGTCAAACTGCTTTTGAGAAACTCAAAGAAAAATGATCCACTGCTTTAGTTTTGAGGGGACCCAATTGGACTTTACCTTTTCACATCTCAACTGATGCATCCGATACAACAGTAGGGGCTTCATTAGGGCATAAAGAAGATGCTTTAACTTATGCCATTTAATTTATTAGTAAAAATTTTATTCTTGCTGAACTCAACTACACAGTAATTGAAAAGGAAATGCTTGCAATCATACATGTAGTGAACAAATTTCGTCACTACATAACTGGGTATGAAGTCCTTGTTCACACTGACCACTTTGCCATTAGATACTTAATGAAAAAAACTATTACTAATGGCAGGATCATCAGATGGTTGCTCTTATTGCAGGGATTTAATCTCACTGTACTGGATAGACTAGGGAAAGAGAACCAGGTAGCAGATTACTTTTCTAGACTACATAATCCAGGTGAAACTGTTCTAGCTGAAGATTCATTTCTTGATGAACACTTGTTTGCAATTTTAGTGTTAACCCCATGGTATGCTGATTTACCTAATTACTTGACCATAGGAAAAGTACCTCCATCTTTCAGCTCAAAGGAGAAGAAAAGACTCATCAAGCAAAGTGCAAGATATTCATGGGTTAATGGCGATTTGTTTTATACTGGTTATGATATGATTATTAAAAGATGCATTAGAGAGGATGAAATTATTGACATACTAAAATCATGCCATGATAAACCTTGTGGTGGTCATTTTGCAGCCAAGAGGACATCACACAAAATTCTTAGCCTTGGCTACTATTGGCCATCAATTTTCAAAGATTCAAAGAAGTATGTGAGAAGTTGCGACAGCTGGCAACGCATGGGCAGAGCAACCACCTCCGATGAGATGCCACTACAACCACAAGTACATCCAGAGCCATTTGAAAAATGAGATCTAGACTTTGTTGGACCCATTAATCCACCATCCAAAGGTAAGAAGTACATTCTTGTATGTACCGATTATGTGACTAAATGGGCCGAAGCAAAGGAACTTGTAAGGGCAACTGAATAAACAATAGTCAAATTCCTTTTTGAAGAAATTTTTGTTAGATATGGAGTGCCCAGAGAGATAGTAACAGACCAAGAGACTCAATTCACTTATAGACTAGTTCAAGAAATCACTGACAAGTACAAAATCAAACACAGAAAGAGTACAATCTACCATCCCTAGGCCAATGGCTAAGTGGAATCTACAAACAAGGCACTAGAAGGGATCATGACTAAAACAATGGCAAAAAACATGAAAGATTGGGTAGATAAGCTCAATGAGGCACTCTGGGCATATAGAATCACTTGGAAAAACACAACAGGATTTACACTTTATCAACTAGTGTATGGAAAAAAGTCATGCTACTAATAGAATTTCAAATACATACTTACAAATTCGCTGCAGACTTAGGAATAGATCTCTCTAAAGCACAACAAGAAAGAATCATGCAATTGAATCAGTTGGACAAGATGAGACACCAAGCATTAGAAATGACAACAATGATACAACAACGAAGGAGACAGTGGCATGATAAATTAATCAAGAAGAAAGAGTTTCAAGTTGGTGACTGGGCATTACTCTTTTACTCAAAATTCAAAGACTACAAAGCCAAATTTACAACCCATTGGATGGGCCCTTATGAAATAATTGAAGTCTTTGAGGATGGATCAGTCAAACTCACTACAATTGACCAAGAAGGACAAACATTTCTAGTAAATGGACACAGGCTGAAGATTTATCATAAACCTGTCAGCGAAGAAGATTTCATGAAGAGAGTGACACAACAAAACGAGGTTCAGATAGTACAACATCCTGCTGTAATATCTATGCCTTAAGTTATCTTTCTACTTTAGAATTTAAAAAAAATAATTAAAATAAAATTATAATAATAAAAAATAATAGTTTACATGTGAAAACCAGACTTTGGCACATTCTAAACATGAATTCGTACATGAAAACCAAGAAATTGGCCAGTAAGAATTCATTTTTCTTTTTAATTTGTATTTCTAAATAAAATCCTCTATTATTTACATTTCAGACTGATGACTTGAGGACAAGTCATATGATCAACAGGGGAGGAGAAAAGTTTGAACCTTTTAATACTTTTTCATCTCCTTATTTTCATAATTTTATTACAGCAGAGGAAGGAAGGAATTTGTTTTACTTTCATTTTTAGTAGACTTTTCACCAGAGCATTAATTTTCAAGACGGGACCTGTTAAGAAGAACACATCAGCGAAGGGACCTGTTAAGAAAAACACATTAGCAAAAGGACCTGTTATATGCAAATTTTCCAGATGGGACCTGTTAAGAAGAAGAACACTGCACTTAAGAGAGAGAATGACTGCACCATCACATTCTGCTATGCCTGAACACATCAAACAAGTCAAACAGAGTTAGCTTTCAAACAAGGAAGTATCTGAAGGCTGTAAGAATTCTAATTTTAATACTTTAATTTCTTTTATTAATTCCAATTTTTAAATAGTGGTTCATGATGTTTATTGATTCAATTTCTATTATCTAGCCTACTCTATATCATACATACTCATTTTTCTATCCTGTAGGATTTGTTCCTACTTTTAAAATCTAAGTATCATAACCTATATATCCTATTTTCCATTATGTACATAAATCCTAAAACCTGATCCTTAAAGCCTGCACACTTATCCTGTACATACCATTCCACTTCAACCATTTCAAACTATCAATCATGTGTTGTTGGGCATGGAATCCCCCCCACAACATGTTTTGGGGCTCAAAGCCCAAGTTTTGGTCAAATATGTTGTAAGACTCCGTGAATTGTGGGCGCGGAGCGCGAAATGTATATTGAGTCATAGGGTTGTCTGCCCTAAGTGTTGTAATGTCATGTCGGCTACCCATGGTCCGTAGACCATGGGATTGTATAAATAGAGCAAGGCTCTAAGTGGTAAAGAGAGGAATAGATGGATTGATGTAATGATCTAGTAGAGGATAAAGAAGAAGCCTAAGTGTCTTGGGTCGTAGTAGTAGGAATAGGCTCTACAGCTGAGTGCGCAGAGGCCTAGTAGAGTCCGCAGCTAAGTGCGGATCCCTGCAGCTGAGTGCGCAGAGCAAAGTTGAGTTTGTACCCCAAGAAGAAGAATAAGAAAGAGACGCTTGATTCTAAATACTGTGTATCTGTTTTTGTATGATTTTCTATGCATTTATACTGTT
Organism: Pinus taeda; assembly: GCA_000404065.3. Taxonomy (NCBI): domain Eukaryota; kingdom Viridiplantae; phylum Streptophyta; class Pinopsida; order Pinales; family Pinaceae; genus Pinus; species Pinus taeda. The sequence continues at coordinate 190,148 of APFE030774549.1, forward strand.
TTGTTTATCGCGCACACTTATATGAATATAGATAAGTTAAGTAATTAGATAATAACAGGTTAATAGTAAAGAAATTGGGTAGTAACACGGATCACACCTCGAACAGGGCCGCGCGAAGGCAACGTTGTAGGATGCGAGGCACGGATAGGTGCGCGTAGCAACGTGCGCACAGGGTCAAACCGCAGATCGCCGAAAAACCATCAGACATTTATAGGGTGTGGAAACCTGGTTCTAGCACCCTCCCATACTACTTTGGGTGAGACCTCAGTCTGCGCTCCGTGGACTGTTGCCAAAAGGGCCAACAGTACAAGGATTTGTTTTTCTAAATCATCTTCGAACCTGGGTCAGGCCCATATAAGCCAACAAATGGTTCCGTTGTCGGGACTGGGATCTGCATAAGGGATGTCTGATGTCGTGTCATTGGAACCCAACAAAGAAATAAATTGAAGGGTGATTGGACAAGAATATTCACGAGTTCGCGGCATAGGAAAACAGGAATTCGAGAGTATCTAAGGAACAATGGTTGGAGCACTACTTATATACACAAATCCACGAAATTTTCTTTGCATCCTTTCATTCTGAGCTGTATGAGTGGATCACGAAGCTAGCAGACAGTCAAGGGAGGTGTAGGCTCGACAAAACAATTGTGTGGAATCCAGAATTAGTGTGTAGACTAGAAGCGTCAGGAGATAAGATCGCACAAGCTGTGGACCATTGGCTTGATCAAATTATAGGAGGATTTATCACTGAGTTCGTGGTAGATACGACCGTCAGCTATAGTGAGGCGGAGAGACACTTCTTCAAAGGACCACGAAGTAAGTATATTAAATATTTGAACACTTGGATTAAGATGCTATTGTGTGAAAAGCGGGTTATGCGAATAAATTAATGTTTGGAACTATGCGAAGTGGAAAGACCTACAAAAGTGGAGGCAGTGAAGAATTAGAAACTAATCCCTTGATTCCACCCTCGCGGGAAAGCGAGGAAGAGCTCGCGAAAGTTTCTTCGAGAAGCACGGTCAGTCTGATAAGGCAGCGAATTTCGTGCTTACCCACCCCACCTCCGCCACTGCCGTAGTTCAGTATGGCAAGTGCGATCAAACTACCCGTATTCAGAGGAGTAGGAAATGAAGATCTAGACCAATTTTAGTTCGTGGTAAGGGCAGTATGAGAAGCACAAGGAGTTGTGGATGACAATATCAAGAAGGCTATGCTGGTAAGCACTTTGTAGGCTCACACATTAACATGGTACATTAATCATTTTAATGACCATCCAAACGCAAGAATCGCAAAAATCTAGACCACGCTGAATAGGGAATTTAGTAGGCCAAAGTCGAAGATACAATCAATTATCGGGTTTAAGGAGATCGCGATGCTCTTGGGCGAGACCCCTTAGGATCTGGACCAAAGACTAAAGGGTATGATTCGCGAAGCCAACATGACTTTGACTGATGGACAACACAACACATGGTTTGTAGCGTCACTGTCACCGCATTTAAGGATGACGCTGTCACAACAAAAACTTTCCACCCAGGCCGAAGCTCTGGAGATGGCAATGAGATTGCATGAGACCCCTATACAAGACCCTGGCCTGGGAGTCCAACAAATCTTGCACAACTGCAAAATCTGTGTCTGGAGATGTAGAGTTTGAAACAGGATAGGACACCTCAGCCAGAGGCGCGCAAGGAGGTATGGTGCATAAAATGCAAATGCCAGGGTCATGACAAGGACCACTGTCTAGTGTTCGCGAATTACTTGACTGGAGGAGGGTCGATGTTGTTAAGACCTGAGGCACAAGTAGGACCAAGCACGGCGCCTGCACTATGGTGTGTGATCTGTCAGATATGAGGAAAACACACTACGGATAATTGTCATATATTGCAGAAGTATATGCAGACGTCCCAACAATTGTTTTGTAATTTATGTAGGTCAGCAGGCCATGATGAACGCACTTGCAGAAGTAACGAACTAATGATGGATTGGATTTCTGCATATAGGGTGCAGACCACAATGCGAGCCCTCGACCCAAATACAGGAATGTCGTGCGCTGGATTCCAGGGGCACAGACGAGGTCGAGGTGGAATGGGACCAGGAAGGGGTCGCAGACAACTAATTTGTTACAATTGTGGAGGGCCAGGGCACTATGCCTGAAATTGTACAAACCCGACAATGAAATCATGTTTGTACTATACTCAGTTTGATCATGAGGCAGAAGACTGCCCTACATTAATAGTGAGGCTGCGCGAAAAAGGGGTACTCCAGCCTCCTCCAACTTAGAATTTGCAGATGATGAGGTTTGTGCCGTGCGAAGAAGACCCGAATGTAAACATGATGCTCAGGAGCAGTATGACCACTGCCGATGATAAAGATAAGCAGTCAGAAGAAAGTGCATGGGTTCGCAAGGCTCCTACAAAGGAACCCGAATTTGATTTAGAACGTGCGAAGGAGACATTCATGGAAGCTAAGAAGAGCTTAACGGAGGCCTCCACTTAAGGTAGTAAAGATCAACTAGAACTGGGGATGGATCCTTCAATGATCACTACCTTTCTGGAGACATGCATGAAACTGCTACGTGAAAGCAAGACAGTAAAAGGACTACAGGAACTTATCACTAGGTGCGCAGGGTTAGGAGAACCACGCGTGATCCGGAAACTGGGAAAGCATGCATTGCGCATAGGAAGGGAAGTGAGGTTGACTGCGCAAATCAACGAGTATGAAATGAATAAGGTAATCCTGGATCTTGGATCAGACGTGAATGTACTGCCGAAACAAACGTGGGAACGCATGGGCAGACCCGCGCTACAATGGTCTCCTATTCAGTTACGAATGGTGAACCAACAAAAGATCTTGCCCATGGGAAGATTGCAAGGGGTAATGGTGGATATTGAAGGTGCGAGCACGCAGGAGGATTTTAAAGTGATAGAAATTGTCGATGACAACAATTCCTATCGTGCGCTACTAGGAATAGACTGGGCCACCGATATGAACGGAGTCATAAATCTGAAGAAGCGCAAAATGGTTTTTGAGAAAAAAATTACTATGCGTAGTAGTACCGCTAGATCCACCCTTAGGGAGTGTGATACACTGAACATGTGCGTGACAATGATAGCGATGACGATCTTGATTGTATCTAAAAGATAACCGCGTGAGAAGAGGATTGGGTGAATTCGATTGCAGATGGAAGGATTTCGTGGGAGCGTGAAAGCTCCTTCACTTCGGATTCAGACGAAGAAATAGAGCGATGGAAGAATCGGTTGCATGAAGTAACAACGCTTAATTGCAACATGATGGTTAGATCACTGCACTGCGTGACAACAGAGGCAAGGGATATGCCTACATATGATGGGTTGACAACTGTGGATTAATTCCTGAACAAATTTGAAAGCGCAGTATGAGAACAACAACGGTTCGATGCTCTGAAATGGGCACTGTGCGCAACGCCCGCAAGATGGTGGGTTAAACATTAGAGAAGTTTTGAGAACTAACACGGATGCAAGAGGATGATGCACCTACAATTTGGAAAACCCTAGCTAAGGATGAGAGCCAGTCACTAGGGGCAAAACAACTTGCGCGCCCACCTTTCCCGATGGGTACAGACATATGCCATGCAGCCCGCATAAGTGCACACCAATCCCAGAATAGAGAATCAGAACAAAACGCAGCAGCAGGAAAGGCGAAGTGCTCCAAGGACTCCCCACGGAGAAGCATTCGACAGGTTGTGTGAAGTGTTGAACAAGATTCACCAGGTGAGACACATTGACTGGGACTTGTGCGTGCCAGCAGTTCGATGGGTATATAGGACCATGTGCAAAACCCTAATCGCAGAAACGAGTCCAAGGTCGCGGAATAGAGTAGGGAGCATAATTTCTAAAGAGCATGCAAAGAGGAATCCACATGTCATAGCACCTGAAGGTGTGACAGTACGCGAAGCCTAGGATGAAGAAACCATACAGCTACGCGAGGTAGAACACATAAGGCTTTAGGAAGCCATTCAGTGAGGGAACCTTCGACTTCACAAACTTGAAAAGGACCGAGTATGACTAAGGAAGAAAAGCATTTTGATGGATGCAGAGGTCCAAAGGCTGGAAAACAAGATGAAGGAAGCTTGTCTCGTCGATAAACCAAGGATGGCAGGACAAGGTGCGGATAATCATAACAATGAATTAGAGGATTATCACCAAGAATTGATTAGTCTGCTGCCATGGCTAAGACCACATATCACCCAACACAGTAACCAGGGGAATGCATTGCATACAGTAGAGAGCGTGGCGCCGACTATCGCGAGGGAAATTGGGGATTTTCTGCGGACTATACTGGAAGGTGAGATGGAGCCTCGCATAGGTGGTGCGACCACCTAATTAGCCGTAGGAAGCACAGTCTTAACACTCCAGGCAGCTGGAAGAGAGTACGGGACTATAAATGATTCTGCTTGGCAGCTGCGCGCCCTAACAGATGCGCGTAGGAATAGCCAGTCACAAGGTTCGCGCCCGCGCATGGGGCGGTGCGCTGCCGCATGGGTAGGCTGGGAAGTGACTGTTGGTGTCACTGTTCATGATGGGATGTCCGGTTTGAGGCTAAATGGAGTGGGCGACGGACATTTAAGACAACAGTTATGGGCAAGATTTTGGAAAATCTGCCGCCAAGAAAGCATTGATGGCCTGAAATTGGGAGAATGGTCGAATTTGAATTCAAAAGGTGCTATAAAACTCCAGTGGCTAGCCACGATACAAAACTTGTTCACTTGAGACTTGAGTGGTTGAATAGAGCAGATAGTGTTGAGCGCCGAGCGATATTAGAGCCCCTAAGTTTGTGAAAGACCGCATACTGTACAGACAAGATGACAGATACTAGGGCAGGTTTGGGCTTTGAAGAAGGAACCGTCGACGAGGCCACATCGACCCATATGGTACATAATGTCCCTGAAGATACTGGGGTCGCGCCAGAAATCCCGAAATCACCCCGAACGTCGAGAGCGAAAAAAGATAAGCAGACAATGGGACCAGTCCGCATGTCCCCGAGGAATCTGTGGTTCGGTAAGCTATCAATGGAGGAAAAAGGCAAGGTTGTCACCATTGAGTCAAATGAAGATGAGGAGGACTTACAGGCTTTGATTGCTGAGGTAGAAGAAGAAGAAGACGTGGAGGCAGACATCCAACCAATGCGCTTTGCAACAAAATTGCCCGAATATGTCCCTCTGCAAAAAGGGAAAGCTAAGGTACCAAAGGATCTAGATGCAATGAAAAGTGCACTCCAGACCCCGCTCCTCCCTGATGGAATTACCTTTGAGGGTCCGGTCCTAGGATGTGTGCCTACCCTGAAATTTGAAGACTGGGACCTCACAGACAACGAGAAGTTCCCACACTTAGAGACAAAGTGCCTAATGAAACAAAATATGGAGGGGCCGGTGATCACATTACAGCTGCGAAAATGGCTGCCTAATTTTTAATTTTTTTAATTTTATGGTTTTTAACCTAAAAAATAAAAAAAACAAACTTAGTACATATGTTATGATGATCGAGAAGGGTAGTGCAGTGAGATTATAACAAAATGTCATCAAAATAGAAATCAACAACTAGTTAGAGGGAACCTTAATGATTCGTAGGAAGAGACTATAATAATCCGTAGCCCTCATGGTCTTAACCAGGGTTCATACCATACCATCATACCCAATTTCATCATTTAAATTAAACATGACTGCTGCTCATAGCTATTGGGCCTATTATTAAGAAATTGATGTGTAAGGAACCGAAGGCTTATTATTAAACGCTGTGTGAAGGAACCAAGGGTTCATTACATAATTGAACGCTATATGAAGGTAGTAAGGCTCATGATTAACACAAACGCCATGTTGAAAGAGGTAAAGTGAACGATGTGTTTATTGTGGAGTATTGGTAAGAGCCCGAACACATAGGAAGTGTTGTTTTTTTTCTCTGAATGCCTAAGAACCCTCTCTGAGGTATGCGTATGATGTTACAAGTATGTTGACAATGAAACTGTCAACATACGAGTAAGAAAAGCCACGACATGCAAGATAACTCTACAGGACCGGTCAAAAGGGAGTTTCCAATCCAAAAATAGCAACATCTTCCACTTGAACGGAGACAAAAATGCATATGAATAGCACTCAGGACAGCGTAGGCTCATGTAGTTTTCTTGCAAAAATTTTGGTAAATTCTTATAGCACAGGGTAAAAGAATTAAATGTTTCTCACAACAACATTTTTCTTACAAACACAGGGTAAAAACAAGTCAATTTTTATTTATTTTTAATTAATTAATTTTTTATTTTTTTCTCATGGCAAATAGAACATAACCATAACAATTCGACCTTTCCAAATTGCACAGGGACTGCATAGACATCTTTAGAGAAAAATAGTGGTTAACATTCTTAGAAAAATTCAATGGGCACAATGCGTTAAAAGCCATGGAATTTGCCTCTTCATTCACTAGAGAAAGAGCTACTGTAGGGAACCTATCTTTTAGGGTCTCAGAGGATACAATTGCCTAGGCTATAGGCATAAGTCTAGAGGGAGAGAAGTATTTCAAAACAAAGTAGTTTAAGGAGAAAATATGGACACATTTTGTATCTAGAACAAGGGTATCAACAGTTAATTGGAAATCAGGGATTCCTAGGAGTTGGCTCATTCATCCATGGGATGAAAGAGTCTATGTGATTCAGAATTTCATAATATGTGAGGGCAGATACAATATAGTGTTTCTTTATCATATCAAACTGCTAATGCATCTAAGGGGAGACTGTGTTATAAGCTTGCCTTATTTTCTTTTGTAAAACTTAACTAAGATGTCTAAAACCATACAAAAACAAAGAAGTAACAAGGATAGGAGCATATATCATTTTGGTTTGGTGAAAATCTTAATTGAGTTTGAATTGCAAAAGATAGGTGTGTCATGGAATTTTTTTTTGGTGACTAATGAATTTATAGCAGATGAAGAGTAGGAAGGGCAACAAAATCCATAGGAAGGGCAACAACATCCAGAGTTATTGATTAATGTGGATGATATAGAAGAGGAATTTTTAGAGCACAAACCTAGTATCTTTGCTCCATCCAGCAGCAGTATAAAGACAAGAAGAATGGTAAGAGAGGAAACTAAGTAAGCTGAGTAGGATAAATTTTTTACCACCTACACAAGGAAGTCTAGAAAGACTAAATTTGGTCAAAGAGGAAAAACAATGGAAGAAGATGATATTTTACAAAAACCTCAGTATGATTATATAAAAGGATTGGAAACAAGAGATAAGGGGAAGGTACCACAAGAACAAAAACTTTCAGGTAAGAAGAAAAGGAAGTTGGAAAGGGAAGTTGAGAAATTGCAGCACAAACTTATGGAGTTTGAAGTTTTGGAAAGGGTGGTGAAGAGAGAAAATGAAACCCTTCAAATTCAGAGCAAGAAATTTCAAGATGAAAATGAAAAGTTGAAGAAGAAGGTTAGGAAACTCCAAGCCTACAAGGTTCAGATTGGTAAGAGGGCCTATAAATTGTACAAGCAGAAGAAGGCAATCAAAACTAAATACCAAATTTTGAAGACAGAGTACAAGGCCCAATTGAACATCAATTCTCTACTCTAGGTAGTTGAGGCAGAAGCAGAAACAAAAAGAGGCGTTTGAAAAGTTAGAATTCATTTGCATGAGGGCATGCAAAATCTTGAGTTTTGGGGAATGTTGGTATCAATTTATGACGGACCATTTCACTTAAAAATCATCTTTTGCTCATCATTTCTTACCATTTAACCTTTATATTTCCTCCATAACCTTTAGAAACTGAATGGTATAATGTCATTGTCATTATTTTTATCTTGAAATTAATCTTTGAAATTGTTGTGTTAAAATTGAAATTTTTTAGAAAATTACAAGATGTTTTAACTTCCTGTAATCGCTCCATGGTTTGACATGTGGCATAACAGGATGGAAAATTCGAAGATTGAGGGCATGAACCTAAATGTACAAATATGGTGGATTACCTATCCACTTCAGCATTTAAAGAATATAGGTGGATAGCCAACGTTGGTCAAACCCAACTACTTTAGCAGAAATTCTAGATTTTGTGAACATAATTTTCTATTTTTGAGATTTTTGCCTAAATGGAGGATCTGATCCAATTCAACCTCCTTTGATGTAATTGATAGGATCTTATTAGGATAATAAGGAGTATGAATAGCTTCTTTTTGTTATAGAGATTTATGATAAATAACTCAAAGGGAGAACTATGTTATTAGTTAGTTTAGATATATGAAAAACTTGGAAACACAGTTGATGTACTTTTGATTCTCAGAGTTAAATACAGAGCTATAGTATTGAAAGCATCTTATGCTTTCAGATCCAATAATTTTCTTCATTTGAGCTAGCCTACAGTGTGATTGCAAAGTGTGGAAGGGTCCCCACTACAGAGTTGGTACACTCCTTTGTAAGTTTTCTTTATAAATTGCATAGATAGATTTGATATTTAGAATTTGTTATTTAATTCTTGTGTTACAAGTTCATGCAATTGAAAAATTGTTAATGGAAGAGATTTGTATTTGTTATGAAAGAGCTTTATAAGAAGTCTCAACCAATATTCATCTTGAAGTTGACAAAAATGTTTGCTATTTTATGATTTCAATTTTAGAGTTAGTTCATAATTCAATTTCCATTGATTAAGATTTGTAATTGCAAAATTCAATCTATAGTTAGATGAATGAACATTTTAAGAGGATCAACTATTATTGATTTCCAAAGTTACTTATCTCATTCATTGCTTTGACTAGTTGATATTTAGAAATTGTTTTGAATTGTTATGACTTCGGATTGGAAGGGATTCTATATAGGAAAGTTTTTGTAAGGGAATGGTAGAATCTTCAACAAGTAATTAATACTCTGTTTTGTTAAATAGGCAATTATCTTTCAACCAATTTTTTTTTCATCTAAATCAATTCTTAAGTGTTTGAAAAAGACAAGGAGACACCTCTTGTAAGAGAGCATTGTTAATTTCACTTCACTAGGCTATCATTAGAACACTAGATATTTCTAGATCTATATACATGAGATAAGTGCCTCTAAGTGTACCTACTCGAGTTGAAAAAAGGAATTAAAGCTTAACTTACCTTAACAAGTAAAGCCCAACAATCATCTACAATTGAATTGTAGACAGTCACTAGCGCTGGAAAATTATGGGCTCCTTGTGTTGAGATCAAGCTGATAGCAGAAGGTAGTAAATGCTTGGTAAAGACAGAAAAATGAAATTGGTCTCAAATGATTCTGAACGAAGCTAAAATATGGAAATTGAATTTGTGGAAGCAGACAACATTTGAATAAGATGGATATACAAAGAGCTACAAAGTATTTGAACTGATATTTGGGTCTATGCAAAGAAGAATATACAACCAAATATTAGAATACTTAACAGATGGAGTAAAACATACCCAAATCAATATAACACCATTGGACAACTATAGAAAAAATGACATAGGTGATTGAGCAGCATGATGATGACAAAAAAGGGAGCATAGGTTCAGGGGGATTTGTACAAGAAACTGTTTAAGAAACAACAAAATAAGCAACACGATAAGAAAGAGTAGTAGGTCGAGGAAACACAACTATTATTGAGATGTCCTTCAAATAGGCAGTAAAATTCATTAAGAAATTGTTGAGCACTCCCTTTGCCATTGATGCCGAAGGGGGATATTTTTGAGATGTCAGTGTTGTCATTGATGGCCATATGGATTGAATATAGCATAAGCAATGAATATATATATATATATATATATACAAACAGAATCCCAAGAAGCATTGGACCCAAGGAGAAGTCCCAAGGAGTAAGAGGAGAAAAGCCAAAGAAAAGAACGAGAAGTAGTTGAAAGAGAAGCCACCGGGAGCCAAAGGAAAGCCATAAGAAGCCAAGAGCAGGAGCCAAGTCAAGCCAAGGAGGAGCATATCCAAGAGAAGACCGCATATGCCTAAGAGAAAGAGCCAAAAAGAAAAAATAATGATACCGGAGTAATAAAATTTGGAAACCTTTTTAACCAAAGTTCACAAATGTGAATATATCACAATGCATCTAATAAAACCCAATCAGAGAAATATCATATCGGTGTTATATCATATTAGCGTTTTTTATTGTGTTTCGCGACTTCGATCTTGGACTCGATCTCTGATCTCCGACTTTAACTCCGACTCCGATCTTTGATATGCGATATGAACCTCCGATCTCCAATATGCAATGTGGACCTCCGATCTTCGATATGTGATATGGACCTCCGATCTCCGATATGCGATAACCTCTGATTTTCTTCGACTTTGTGGACTCGACCTAAGTTAATAATGATTTAATTATCAAATCACATCTGCAACTTTATCGTAACTTTGGCATGTGTACAACCTAAAAATCCTGGATATCCATGTGGTCCCAATGTACAAGAGTAAAGTGATGATGTGGCATGTGGGACCTCCAGACACCAATTATAATATGGTTTCACAATGTTTAAATGTATTCGTTTGATTAAAAGTTATGGCGCCTCCTATCTTTTATTATAATATGGTTTCCATAACAATGAAACTATGTTATATTTGGTCGATTATTAACAAAGACCCCTTATGACAACTATTTAATATATTTTCAATGTGCCACCTCATGCACAAATCGACCTCTCCTTTAATGAACATGTCTTTTTATTTATTGGTGAAACTCGTATAAACACAAGTCAAATACTTTATTTCAAGTATCGATCTCGGTCATCCATCACAAAGATAAATACACAATTCACAACTCATGAACTTAGAAGCGTCGAGGAGCAGGAAAATATCATTTTGGGCAAATTCTTTTGAGGACAATCTTGTGTTAAGAGGTCGGATTTCTTGCATAGAACCACAGGTATACTCGGAAAACTCAAGCTACGAGCAAGAGAGGTTAGACAGATATGAAGTATACACTTGTTGTAAAGCTCTAATTGCATATTACAACTCGGTGCTTTGATTTGTGAAGGAACAATGAAGAATTAAGCCTTGGTGCTCAGCCTAAGGGGTATAACCTCATACCAGTCCTGACCTACAACTCGATGAGGGGAAAATTGACTTGTTTTGGCTTGGACCTTGCTTATACGCATCAAACTTAAGGTTGGACAATGGTCAAGTCTCTTGGAGGCACAATTGTGGAGCTCACCTCGTACCTATTGCTACATGGTGTAGTAATACGCTTGAAGAACAGTCTCATTTTGGAGAGATACACTTATAGTCACACTTGTACAAACCTGTGTTTTTTGGGAGCTCGGATTGTACTACATCGAATAGAGACATCAGACTTGTGCAGACCCCAAAATAGTAAACAGTTTGAGAGACTCGGATTAACAATTTCAATTGTGGAGGGCTCGAACATACATCCTTTGGAGTTAACTCAAGAAAATCATCTTGAAAGAAGGCTCAAACCTATTGCTTTGAAGAAACTCAGATTACAGTGGTAGCATTTAGAAATATCTTGTTGTTGAAGCATTGTGAAGACTTCCTTGGAGAGTTCTTGAAGAAGCCCTTGAAGAGGCTTAGAGCAGGTGCAGAACTTGGGCTGCCTATTGAAGACATCTTGAAGGTCTTGGAGATATTATTGGAGACTATGATCCGTTGAAGCAATCATGAGGTGACTTTGGAGATATCTGTTTCAGTGACATGAAGAGTAGTGGTGACACCTTCTAAGAAGGAAAGGTTGTCATTGATGAAGTGATTTGGAGGAGGTATTGCTGAAGATAGACATGGCTCATTAAAAAAGATATTGGGAGTCATGAACAATCATTAAACCTATCTTGATGAGTTTAAGTTGAGGGTTGGAGCCTCATAGAGGCAAGGTTAGTGCCTTGGATGACAGGGTTGGAGCCTCATATAGACAAGGTTGGTGCCTTGGATGACAAGGTTGGAGCCCTAGAGATTAAGAGTCCTCAAGAGACTAGGTTGGAGCTTGTACCAGAGATAGGGTTGGAGCCCTAGAGGTTGGTGCCTCAAATTGACAAGGTTGGAGCCTTGGGAAGTCCAAGTCGGTGCTTGGCATAATACAAGTTCAATATTGGGAAATTGAAGATTGGTGTCTTCATCTAGGGTTAAAGCCCTACCCTATTATTGTACTAAATATATCTGGTTAATAAAATTATTTATTTTATCATTATTCATTTTGTGTTTTAATTATAAGTGATCTAACTGGTAAAGAATAACAATTGAAAAGAAATATTTATTCACTCCCCTCTTAGTATTTCCAACACATTTAGTATCTTGCTTTTCATATTCTTCAAGGCAAGGTCAAAATGCAACCCCAAATCATAAACATATCCTCCAATATTTTAACATAATGGAGAATAAAAAAAAATTGAATCCCTTTTTAAGACATATTAATTATACTCTTCCATTTTTAAAAGATGCAACCACTAGAATATCTCAATTGTTGAAATTACTTCATAAGTTGCAATGTAAATGGAATGACTCTCACATAAGCCATTAGAAGAAATAAAAAAGAAAGCAACACAAATCTCTCCGTTAAGCCCTCCTACTAGAAATGGACTAAATATTATACAAACAAATGCTTCACCATTAGGTTGGGGAGCAACTTTATCAGGAGGAGGATTATGCAAATATGTATCTAGGACATGGAAAGACATAGTTGATAGATGTTTTAGTATTGCGTTAGAACCTTTGAGGTATTTATGCTTCCATATAAGTTTGTCATCTAGTTTGATTACAAAGGAATCAAAGGTTTTCTCACCAGAAAGATAGACCCAACTATGGACAAGCTTGGATTTTTTTTTTTTTTTTAAGAAATGGGTAGAAATTTTATATTATAAACATAATTTAGTTTCCGGAATTAATCATATTCCACAATTCCACAATGACACCATTTTCACTAGTCCAAAAAATAGAGATTCTATGCTTATGCCATTTTTTTTCCGTTTATTCTAAATAAATGTCTACCATAATCCTTATAGAAAACTCCTAACAACAACTTATATTTGCAAAACATCACAAAATTTCAAAACAAAACAGTTTATCTAGCATTTGACAGTCCTGCCTTAGTGGCTTTTTCTTGTTGCACAACATCAATGTCCCTAACGTGTTGCTCTCAATCTAGTGCATTTTTTATCCTTTTCTTTTCCGGTTCCTCATTGGCCTCAGACTCTGCCAAGGTACCCTTTTCCCCATTGCTAATATTTTCCTCCACCTCTACTAGTGTAATGCCCATGGTAGCTAACTCAACCTGAAGTTCTAATTGCATTTTTTCATACTTCCTCTGGATCAATTCATATTTCTTGATATGTCTGTCTCTCCTTTTCCCCAGATCTTTCCATTGTGTCATATCTTTTAGAAGAGCTTCCATTGCCTCCAATATTCATTCTAGAAACGGGTTCATCTTCTCTTGCATTAGTTCGAAAGACGCAATCTCAATATCTGCCATGGATGCTCCTCGATGCAATGTCAAACATAAATCCGTGCTAATTATTGTGAATCTCCTCGTCTCTCTGTTTAGCTCTTGCAATGATGAACCATTTATATTCCTGTTATAGGTGTTGCTAAGAAGTATTAATCTGTCCCCTCCTTTGAATCCCCGTCCATTGACATTTAATTGCACTTTGGCGAAATCCATGGCATTAACACTGCAGATTACCTAGTTTTTTTTCTTGGTTTGGATGTTGAGACATGTCCAGGAGGATTGAACTTCCAATCACTTGGATCACAAGGGAATGCCAACATGTTTTTTGCCAATTGTGCTACCACCCGTGGAGACTATGGATTGCCTGGGTTGGATATCATGAATGGTAAGAAATGCGGAGGGAGAGAGAATTTAAGGCCATTATTGTATGAAAAGATCAATTGAGCACCTGTATCCACCATTGTCTAGCTGTTGATAATCGAACCTACATCCATTTGTTTGTTCTTAGCACTTCGTAGATACGCTAGGTGTTGATGCCATTAAATCTATGGTACTCCTCCATCGTGTTGATTTGGGGTAGCATCAGATGTGCTCTAGGCCTCAAATATTGTAGGGAGGATTGGGCACATGTATTCCAAAGAACTCAGGAAGCGTTTTGGGAAATTACACACAGAAACAATTTTATTAAAATAATTAATATTTTTTAATGGGCCCCTAAGTCTAAACTTAGGAAATTAAAAATATTAATGCATATTAATCTAATTGTGGGTGTAACTTCTAGAAGAAGACGATGATCAAGCTAAAATGATCTTAGCCATTGATTAGCTTTTAATTTGGGCCATTGAATGTCAATGAGAAGATTATTTAAGGAAGCTTGAGGGTCATTTGGAAAATACACTAAGAGATCAAGAGATCGAATTTCTGAAGTGAGAAGTTCTTAGGAAGAAATTCAATTGAGGATATTTCTTGCAGTTTAGGGGAAGGGATAACATCCGAAGAGAGAGATTTTCTTAGCCGGAGAATCATCAACAGAGAGTGGCAGAGAGTGATCCAGTAGCCCAGATGAAGAGGCTGATGCAAGGCCATGCAGAGGCAGCGCAAAGGGTGAGAGAAAGTCCGATATTTTGCCGAGGAGAGTCAGTTTTAGAAGCCAGAAGCTGGGGTGTGAGACCGGGAGGCTGAGAGCAGAGACTCCAGGCAGAAAATAGATCAACAGACTGAGTGACTTAGAGCTTAGAGAGGTTGACACAGAGACTGCGTGAGGACTGTGTAGAGCAGAGTAGGTCCTACCAGAGGCACTTCATTCAGTATCCAGATCAATCGAGATTTTCTCTATGATTTGTGAGGTAATCTCACAAATATTTTTGCCAGTATTTCTCTGTAACTGAATAACTTGAGAGGTATTAAAAAATTTCTAGTGCTTAATAATAATAAACCCTCAAAATTGTTGCACCAGTTTTCCTACATTGAGTTTTTTCTGGGGACATTTTTCCAAAAATAACAGTGTCTATTGTGTCGTATTTTCTTTCTTGCTCAGTATCTTGTTTCCACGTAATATTTAATTAAGTGAATGTTGAAGTGTATGTATTACAATATTTTTCGTAGGAAACTACAAGTAATTTGTTTGAGGGAATTTAACAAATAGGAGTAATATCATCAATTGCTACAATAAGGGTTCATATTGTGGAATTTTCACATGGTATCAGAGTTGCAGGTGAAACAAGAAGAGAAGTGCTAGAAAACCTAGCATTGAGTAGAAGAGGGAAATTGAAAATCTTCAGGAGGCAGCAGTTCGAAATTCCAAACGGTTTGCATAGTTCATAGTGAGTCAACGGAGAGAAGGACTCCCAATTCAAATTTTTTGGGAGCAACGCAGAAGCCTCAATGTGAGGAGAGATGGTAGGATGTAGATTTTTATGCAGGAAAATTGCTGGTCAGAAAATTGTCAGAAGAAAAAAGAGGAGCACGGTAGAGGGAATTTATTCCTCAGAGAATTCCTAGCCAAGGAAGTTGAAATCTCTAGAGCTGAGAAACAACAAGGGGCAACATATTTACTAGGTCCAACAGGGAGTGCATATGCTACTCAGTGTCCTCTTAAGAAGAATGATAAGGATGAGAAGCACTATTCGAAGGATACGCCCACAAAGATCGAAGAGGAGGAGTTCACCATGAAAGCCAAGATACCTCCAAGAGGGAGGTGGGCTGATTTGGAGTTGTAGTTCGTAAGAGATACAGATGGGCAAGATCCTTGAGGAGTCCACCTCTTAGATCAATACCTTGCTATGGGAGCTCGGATCAGTAGTAGAAGGATGGACTAGTGTCAAATGGTGTCAAGGAGTGTCGGAGAGGTAGTGATAGTGGCTAGGAGCGCCAAAGTCTGAGCAGCGCAGAGCAGAGTTGGCAACAATGCAGATGGCACAAAGAAGAGGTCAGCATCAATGAAGTATATTCAGAGGGTTAGTGCAGAGACTAGCAACAGTCAAACTTCAAAATTCACCTGGTATCATAGTGAAAATAGTTAGTTCAGTAATTTTGGATGTTTTTCCATTGCTGATAGAGTAGCAACAACAGTTTGTAGTGTAGTGGCAGTGCTAGCAACAACACAGATGCAACACTTAAGAGGGAGTTGTAGTATGGATGCAGTGTTGATAGTGGTAGTGTGAGCAGCAGTGCAGTTGCAACAACAACACAGTAGTTGGTGGACAACATGTCAGACATCAACATCACAGAAGATGATGCTTCAGAGTCAGAGTAGTATGCAACAACGTATATTTCTAGAGCACATTCCTTGCTAAGAGGCAGTGTTGATTTGGGGTAGCATCGGATGTAATATAGGCCTAAAATTTTGTAGGGAGGCTTGGGCACATGTATTCCAAAGAACCACGAAAGTGTTTTGGGAAATTCCACCCAGAAACAATTTTATTAGAATAATTAATATTTTTAATGGGCCCCTAAGTCTAAACTTAGTAAATTAAAAATATTAATGGGTGTTAATCTAATTGTGGGTGTAACTTCTAGAAGAAGACAAGGATCAAGCTAAAATGATCTTAGATTTTAATCTGGGCCATTGAATGTCAACAAGAAGATTATTCAAGGAAGCTTGGGGGTCATTTGAAAAATACATTGAGAGATCAAGAGATGAAATTTCTGAAGTGAGAAGTTCTCAAGAGGAAATTCGATTAAGGAGACTTCTTGCAGTTGAGGGGCAGGGATAGAATCTAGATAGAGAGAGATATTTTCTCAATCGGAGAATCATCAGTGGAGAGAGGCAAATAGTGATCCAGTAGCCCAAACGCAGAGGCTGACGCAGGGCCACGCAGAGGCAACATAGAGGATGAGAGAGAGTCTGAGATTTTGTTGAGGAGAGTCAGTTTTAGAAGCCGGAAACGGAGGTGTGATACCAGGAGTTTGAGAGTAGAGACTCTGGGAAACAAATCAATCAACAAACTGAGTGATGCAAAGCCTAGAGAGGTTGATGCAAACACTACATGAGGACTGCATAGAGCAGCATAGGGGTCTGCTAGAGGTATTTCATTCAGTATCCAAATCAGTTAGGATTTTCTCTGTGATTGTGTGAAGTAATCTCACAAATATTTCTGCCAATATTTCTCTCTGTAACTGAATAACCCAAGAGGTATTTGAAGATGTATTCAAAATTTGGTACTGCTTAATAATAATAAACCCTCAGAACTGTTGCACCGGTTTTCCCGTATTGGGTTTTTCTGGGGACATTTGTCCAAAAATAACGGTGTCTATTGTGTTGTATTTTCTTTCTTGTTCAGTCTCTTGTTTCCGCATAATATTTAATTAAGTGAAGGTTGCAGTGTATATATTACAATATTTTCCGTAGAAAACTACAAGTAATTTGTTTAAATAAATTTAACAAATCAGAGTAATATCATCAGTTGTTGCAGTAAGGGTTCTTGTTGTGGAATTTTCACACATCAAACCATGTGATTGTGAACCATAAATCGGTCGCCATTCCTTCCACTAATTCTCTCAAAATAATAATCTCATGAGGTTCCTTAATGATGGGTCAAATCTTAATAATCCCATATTAATCCTTGGACAAGCTCCTCGGTTGTAGGAGCTCATAATTTCATTTTTGTAGAGAGGGTAATGTTCTATATGCTTCATGGTAAAGGAAGTGTTAAATACACATGGGGAGCAAGAAAGATGTAAAAGATAAAACATGCAATTCAATTTTTATTCACAAATGATACATATTTATAGTACATGTGGTGACCGTTGGGATTCACATCCCAAGGTCCCTTGGACT